>CABHPQ010170096.1:19978-40771 GCA_902168405.1 Peromyscus aztecus
GTGTGTGTGTGTGTGTGTGTGTGTGTGTGTGTGTGTGTGTGTGTGTGCTTTGCCTCTGCATTTTCAATTCCTCTAGCTATACATTGCTAATTCAGAATTGTCAGACCTCCTCTTGGGGGAAATATTTCAATTAGTGACCTGTTTCCGTATTTCCCTTTTTCAGCTTAGAAAATGTTTTCGTATTCTCTAGGCTGCTTCTTCAGAACAGTGCAGCCCCACCTTCACAAGTCTGAAGCTGTGGGTGTCCTAAAGGGGAAGCCTGCTCTTTGCTCAGCTAGAGATAATCCAATGTTCGGCTCAGCCCTGATGATGCTCTTGAAGGCAGTCCTCGGCCTTCCTTGAACATGTCTCTACTGGGCATTCACACATACCACAAGAGCAAACACAGATTCTCCTGCTGCCCAGCCAGGTCATGTTAGATGTTTATGACTAGTTGAGAATAAAATGAAGATGTAAGCCTTCAACTTGTCCCCAGAAACCTATAAAGACTTCCAAGCGTAGGGCTAAGAGAGGTGTCTAAAAGAAGTGAATGTCTGTTGACAGTGTTTGCGGCTCTCAGCACTGGGGGATAACTCTGTGGGAGGGCACTGGCTAGCATACAAGAGGTCCTGGGTTCGATTCCTAATGCTACAAAAACAAAAACTGTCCACAACACTGTATGACTGAGATCCTAGTAAGCAGTACTTACCAACTCCTGGCCTTCACACCCACCTCAGGGGCCATTGTGAGGGAGAGCTAACTCTATCCCTAACACAGAAATGAATCTAAGGTCCCAGGAAGTGTTCATGCAGTGTGACATGTCACCTGGGGACCAGAAAAAGTGTTCATGTGGTTTGAACATACCACACGGCATCCTGGAGGTATTTTGTTTAGCAACCTTTGCTGTTTTCCTGTAAAACATGTGCTATTTTTTCTTTAAGATTTTGCAGCCTTATGTGGGTCAGTGAAGCACCTATATATTAAGACAATATCAACCTCTTGTATTTTGTACAGTTTAATGATTTTATTGAATCAGCAACACAGAAAAAAATTTTAACAGCTATGTGGGACTTCCTTTTATGCTAAACTAACATCAACCATCTTAAAAAAAAGAAAAAAAAAAGTAAAAGGCACCAATTTGCCCAACTTCTAGGTGTTAAAGAAAGCTGCTTTAAAAATATTGCTAATGTTTCTATTGCCCAAAGAATGTAACGGTCGTGTAGAGACAGGCAGTGGTACCAGAAGCAAGCGTGGGAAGTCACTGCTTTCATATGGCACCCATGTTGGAAAGGAGGTTTTCTCCTTAAGGAAGATAATGGAGCCCAAGCCCGAGAAGCTCTTCCCACGGAGTGTCTGTGTTGCTGTTTCAGTGTTGCGCTCTGCACTGCCCTTGGTGGCACACAGTGCCTGCTTTCTGATACACTCACTCTCCAATGCTTGTGTTGCCTCACAGCCTTGGGAGCCCCAGTGTTTCTGCAGTAATTTCCCTCACGAAGCCGTGTGTGCAGATCCCTGGGGCCAGGCCTTGCTGGTTTCCACGGATGCCGGCGTCTTGCTAGTGGATGGTTAGTGAGTAGCACTCCTACAAATGTCTTTTTGTGTGTGACTGTGGTACTTCCAAGGTGGGTGACTGCCAGTCAGCTCCTTTAGACCATAAATTCCTGGTCCCAAGAGGAGTTAGGCAGGTCTGACTTTCTAATCAGACAGGTGCTCCCAGGGGGTATATTTGGAGTTCAGCATGCTGGAAAGTTCATTCCTTCCTCCTAATCTCCATTAGCTCCTGGATGTTAAGCCATGTACTAAAAGATTATTCTTCAGCAAGCACTTATCGTGGTCCCAGTACTTACCTTAACTGAAAACAAGCATTATTTCACAAGGGGCATGTGCTCTCTTGAAGGCTTAAAAAAAAATCTGACTAGAAAAAAAAACTTGACATCTTAAATTATATGAATTTTAGATAAACTGTATTTATGTATATAGAAGCAGAAAGATTTTGGCAGGAAAACAGATTGCAACTCAGTATTAAATGGCACATTCTGACAGCGAGCTAGACTAGTCTGCCTGGGAAGATGGTCACACAGAGCAGCCACCACAGGCCAAGCCCTCACCATGGCGATGACAGGATGTAGACTCTGGGACAGCAGCGAGCGCCTTTAGATTGTTCTAGATTCCTAATGAATGACAGAGGAGCTACGCATAAGCATCAGGTTTCCAGGGACTTCTGAGGGAGCTGCAGGCACTAGAGAGGCCTCAGCTTCGGAAGCATGTCTTCTGGTGAGAGTGGCTTGGTGACCTATGTCACCTCCCTACAGCAGGGCCTGTTCGTCCCTCTGACCTCTGCCTAGCACACTCGCTAGGTCCCTGCTCTGCTCAGGTGCCAGGTGCTTTATGTGGGGAGGCAGGAGAACAAACTACCTTACCTGTGGTTTTCCATAAGTCCCATAATCTAATTGCATCTATGACTAATTTAATAAAATGTAGATAACTTAAAATCCATCATGTTTCCCATAACCTAATTATATCTATGACAAAGTTAATAGAATAACTTAAAACTCATCAGTTCAGAATTTAAATCCTTAATTTGAGAAACTCTTTGTGGTTTAAAGAAAATAGAGGGCAAGTTCAATAGTATAGCACTTGCCTGGGCTGTAAGGCCTTGGGTTCCCCCTCCCCTATCTCCAAAAAGAAAATCTGTCTTCTCTGAGCCTCTGGCGTCAAAAGGCTGAAAAATCATTCATAGTAGTAGAAAGTGTGGAGCACCCTGGGGACAAGGGTCGGAACTGCAAGGAGGGTTGGCGGGACGGCTGGCTTCCGCACTGCATACTCTGGTACACAGCAGTGCTATTCAAGGCAGCTGCTGTCTTACCGTGTTCCCAGTGGGCTGCTGAAAGCCCACAGAAGCCTTAGATTTTTGCCGGAAGTACAACCAAAAGTTTCTTTTTGTCTTAAAAAATCAAAACAGACTTTAGATATTTAGTCTTTTGATTTTATAGGTGAAGAAACAGAGGCCTGAAGGAACACCACAGCCTGTGTAAGATCACGTGGCTGTTTTAGTGGGTCTAGAACTAGGGCCAGATACAGTACCAGCCACGTTCCATGTAAACACAGTGAGCTCTACCAGCATTTCTGGTTTGACCTGGACACCAGTTTCCAAAACCACAGTCCTAGGTAAATAAGTCTGAAAATTTTGTACTAGTTCTCCTTTGAGATCAAAGAAAGTATCCTGTGTCAAGTGGATATAATCTCAGAACAAATATGAATTATTTTTTTAAAGTTAAGATCCAAGCCAGTATTATCAAGTATTTTCTGAAACTGTCCCATTGGATCCAGAGTATAATGGTGGCATTGGTATAAAGGCTGGTGTGAGTCTCCAGGAAATCCCTTTCTTCCAGCCTTGGAGAGGCGTGCAGGCCGCTCCTCCCCTGTCCTGGCTGCCCAGTGATGTCCACCCCTGGCTTTTGCAGGGCAGAAGCCCTGAGCTCCCTTGACATGTGCCATGGTTCCGGCACGTCTTAGTTTTTACCTTCTGCTCTGCACATAATCGCATTACAGACTGTTCTGGGAGTCTGCCCCTTTCGTTTCAGACGGACTCCAGCTCTAGTCCGTTAGCCTTTGCTTCATTTCATTAGGCTTGCCCTGCAGAATCTGCTTCTTTCAAGGTCATTGTTTTCAAAATCTCAGGACCCTCAGTGCTGTGAGTGCAGCAAATGTGCTTAAGGGACTGGTCACTGAGTAAGTTGGTTTTATGGTATAGAAAAGCTCTCTCTAAAAGACTTCATCTTCATGCCAGAATTACAAAAAGGAATAATTAATCAAGCAGCCATTAAATCTGTCACTTCCTCCTGTCCTTGCCTCTCTCCTTCCTGTCTACATAGAATCCTTTAGCTAACTGAGGAGTGGATGGGGAATGCATGCTAATCCATGCTGAGCTGGGCAGTACACAGTGCACCTCTGTTTCCGGTGTACAAGGACATGCTCCATCCTTCTTGGATCCCATGTTTAAGGAGTAGCTTGAACAGGTTTTCTGAACACTTTGGAGCATCCAGTTCCTTTTTGGTTAAATAGGAATATGACAAGTGCCAGCCTACATTCTAAATTCAAGAACATAGGAAGCATCAGGGTCTGGCACCTAGTAAGCCCTTAGTGGAGTGACCTGCCACTGCTGATGCTACTGTGGACCCATAAGATAACTGCAGTTATTCACCCAGATATGGCAGTACTGGAATGATCGTTTCATGTTCTGAACGAGAGCCCCTGTATCAGTAGAGAAAGAAGGACCATGGCTGATGGGCTGTCATAACATTCCCTCTAAAGGGGGACTAGAAGCAAGCCCTGTGTGACTAAGGGAGACAGGAACAGGCTCTTTATCTCATGGACCTGTTAGAGACAGATCTAAAGCCTCCCAGGCCTGCTGGAGCTGGAACCCCTTCTCCAGAGAGTGTTACCCTGACGACAGAGGCCCTGCCCTGCTGGGAAGCATCCAGAGAGAGATTACCTCCTAGCTCCATTTCTACTTTCTGCGAGAGGCCTGAACCCCACACCCCCTTGCACCTAAATTATGAAGAAACAGACCATCTCAGGCCCATAGCAAAGCCTTGAAGAGTAAGTGCAGAAGAAGAATGAGCTAGCCACTTCTGCCTGAGATGTCCACACCATCCCTGGTGGTCTCAGCAGCAGAATACTTGTAACAATTCTCTTAGCTGATATATCCTAGGGTCCCTGAGAGGCAATGGTGTAGTTATTACCACTTGCAAATTCCAAATAACCCCAAAGTCAAATTCTGTTCATAATCACAATGTCTTGAGAGGCTCACCTGAACTCTTGCTGGCCGTTTTTGCTTGGCTATGTTTGTTCCTGATACTTCGACAGTTTAACTGATACTTCTCTCGTTTTTCTTGTCTCTAAAAAAGATATTTCAAATTCCTATCTGAAAAAAGTATTTAAAATGAATAAGCAGTGGACTAGAGAGATGGTTAGGAGCACTGGCTGCTCTTCCAGAGGTCCTGAGTTCAGTTCCCAGAACCCACGTGAGTAACTCCAGCTCTAAGGGAGCTTAAGCTTCTGGCCTCTGAGGACACCTGTGCTCTCATGCACATATCCATATGCAGGCACACACACTTACACATAATTAAAAATAGTAAAAACATTTTTAAAAACATAAGCAAGCCAGGCATGGTGGTGCACACCTTTAATCCCAGCACTCAGGAGGCAGAGGCAGGCGGATCTCTGTGAGTTTGAGGACAGCCAGGGAAACCTTATCTTGAAAAATAAAACAAACAAAAACCATATAAGCAGACTACTATTGATACAGACAGAGAGAATGCTAGGGATAGGATATGTTTGTATTCACTTTAAATGTAAAAAGAAGTATTAAACTTACTTTCTTGAGAAATGCATGAAATAATACAAGATATAATACTTTCTATTATAATATAATAAATAGCTGCTCTTTTTCCCCTCTGGTGTTCAGTCCTTTGCTACAACCCCTGTAAATGTGGGGTTGAGACATGCTGCTCTTTCTTTGGTGACACCAGCAAGAAAAACAGCTTCCTTTGGTGTCCCTGATGAAGTGCCCACCCCACCCCCATAGAGAGTTCTGGATGCCCCTGAGTGGGCATATTAGTTCTCCTATGCAGAGGGGGCAGCGTTTGAACTCCTTCTGAGACTCATGAGAGCTGGAGGAGCGTCTGTCCCTGACTAGAGAGGCTCAGGTCAGCCCCAGGCATGTGACAGTTGCGCAGTGGAATAACCAGCCTTCTCTTCCAGACGGCCTCCCGTCCATGCCTGTGTTCGACAGAACTCTGCCCGTGAAGCAGATCCACGTGCTGGAGGCCCTGGACCTTCTTGTCCTCCGAGCAGACAAAGGTGCAGCCCTCAGAGGGTGCTCTCTGGAAAGAACGTGAGGGCGGGTGGCCCAGTGCAGCAGACCTCAGGGTCACGTCCCTTTGCCTGCTGTCAGGGCCGTGGTCCTTCGGTGGCCCACTTGTTGGGGTAGTGGAGGGTGGAGAGTTGATGTGGAGTAAACGTTCTGTGGGGTGCAGTTGCCTGTACCCCGGAACACCTCCCAACCCTGGTCTGTGCGTCTGCCCTGGGCGGCCCAGCAGGTCATTTGACATCTCTAATCTCCTTGTCTGCCTTCTCCTCACTGTCACCAGGGAAAGATGCCCGCCTGTTCGTCTTCCGGCTGAGTGCGGTGCAGAAAGGCCTTGATGGCAGGCAGACTGGAAGGAGCAGGTCTGACTGCCGAGAAAACAAGCTGGAGAAAACCAAAGGTGAGGCTGGGGAGTAGCTTAGGGTGGAGTGCTTGCCGGGAATGTGTGAGGCCCGAGGTTTGATTCCCGGTGCCGTGCAAACCATCCCTGACTACACAGTGAGCTTGAGCACTGTCACAAAAGAAGAAAGAAACTATTTCTGTTAAAATCTTCAGACTACTGAAAATTAGGGAACAAAAGAAACAACCCCTCCTCTGGGGGGGAATGAGCAGAAGTATGGGGGTGTAGGTCACTTGCCAAATACCCACAAAGGCCTGGGTTTGAGTCCCAGAACTGCCAAAATAGAACCTCGGCTTCTCCAAGAAGCTAGGAGAATAGGAAAGCAGGCTGAAGACGGGAAGTTTCAGCTTTGGGCCACAAGTTTCAGGTCTTGGAGGTGAGTTCCGTTCTCCGCTAATGTGAAACAAAGACTCTGATCAACCTCCACTTCAATTCCTGTTGTGTGGTGGACACAAACCAGGCCCGGGGACTGGACAGATGACCCAGAGGTTAGAGCAGCTGTTGCTCTTGCAGAAGATCCAGGTTCGATTCCTGGCACTCACTGCCTGTGACTCCCCTCCTGCCCTTCAGACACCAGACACACACATGTGCACACATGCAGGCCGGACACCCACACACATCGTCTTAGTTACACACATGTCCACAGATGCAGACCAGACACCCACACACATCATCTTAGTTACTGTTCTCTTGTGCTAAGTTGACACCATGCCCAAGGCAACTATAGAAGAAGTCATTTATTAAGGCTTACAGTTTCAGAGGGTGAGTCAATGGCCAGCATGGCAGCAGGCAGGCAGGCTCTAGAACAGTAGCTGAGAGCTCATGTCTTGTGACAACACCCATGAGGCAGAGAGAGAACTAACTGGGAATGGTGAGCTTGTGAAACCTCAAAGCCCAGTGACACGCCTCCTCTGACAAGGCCACACCTCCTAATGCTTCCCAAACAGTTCCACCAACTGGGGACCAAGCATTCAAATATGTGAGCCTATGTAGGCCATTTTCATTCAAACCACCTCACACATAAACAAATCTAAAAAGAACACAGATAGATAAAACCAAGTCTAGTCTGTAGGCTAGAAGGGCTTGCCTTTCCTACCCTTGTTTTCATGTCTGTCTTTCCTGGCTTATTCGTTACTTTTCTACTTTCTGGGACCAAATATCAGGCAAGAAGCAACTTAGAGGAAGGAGGGCTTGTTGCTTGCAGTCTAAGCAGGTGCAGGACACGCAGTGGCTGTCCATGTTTCACCTCAGTCAAGAAGCAGAGAGCAACCGGGCAGTGGTGTGCACACCTTTAATCCTAGCCCTCGGGAGGCAGAGGCAGGCAGATCTCTGAGTTTGAGGCCTGCCTGGTCTACAGAGTAAGTTCTAGGACAGCCTAGGGCTACACAAAGAAACCCTGTCTCCAAAAACCAAAAGAAGAAGAAGGAAGGAAGGAAGGAGGAGGAGGAGGAGGAGGAAGAGGAAGAAGAAGAGATGGGAAGTGGGACTAGGCTATAAGACTCACCCCCAGTGACTCACTTTCTCCAATGAGGCTCCACCTTCTAAAGGTTCACAGCCTTCCAAAACAGTGACCTCAGCTGGGGACCGAGTGTTAAACACAGGAATGGGGAGAGGCGCGTCAAACTGAGCACCACAGCACCTAGTGTCAGAAACATACCTGGTCTGTCAGTTATGCTTCATTCCCAGGGTTCTTAGGAACCATCCCCAAGGTCCCCAGGCCTGGGAGCTGCCAGCCCTCCCTACTCACGCTGATGTCACCCTTCCTCTTCCCAGGTTGCCACCTATATGCTATTAACACTCACCACAGCAGAGAACTGAGAATCGTGGTTGCAATTCGCAATAAACTGCTTCTCATCACAAGGAAACAGCACAACAAGCCAAGTGGGGTGCCGGGTGCCTCGCTCCTGTCCCCTCTGTCCGAGTCACCTGTTGAGGAGTTCCAGTACATCAGGGTAGGTTTGCTGTCCAGCTTCTGCTCTCCTGGCCAGGCGTTAGCTGACTGCCTGTCTAGTCCCAAGACTGCCCCACTGCTCAGTAACCCCTGTGGAGCCCCAGTCTCCTGTGCCCTAGCTTACCCAGATAGCTAAGCTGTGTGCTCATTCACAGTAACCTCTGTGCATTCTGGGCATGGCCATGCAGCAGTGAACTATGCACAGTCTCTCTTCCCACAAGCTTGCCTCTAGTTGACAAGCAAATACCTGATAGCTGGCAGAAGTGCACACTGAGGCTGGGTGTGGCGCACACCTTCACTCTCAGCACTCGGGAGGCAGACCTCTGTGAGTTCGAGACCAGCCTGGTCTACAGAGTGAGTGCTAGGACAGCCAAGCTGTTACACAGAGAAACCCTGTCTCAAAACTCATCCCCTTCCCAAAAAACAAAAAATCACTGAGAATAAAAATAAGATAGGCTGCAGGATACAGAGGGTAATGGGTAGAGTGAGGAGGAATAGCTACCTGTGGACAGACACTCAAATGAAGTGGCGGGGGGGGGGGGGGGGGGGGTGCTGGGGAGGGGGGTGCCAGGGAGCAGGCACAGCCAGCCAAAGGCCCTGAAGCCTGTTGAAGGCACAGTCCGGCATGAATCTGGGAACAGACTGTCTGCAGCCCTAGAAGCCTTGGCAGAGGGCTTTCACTTTGGCTTGGAGCAAGGTAGGGACTATTGGAAAGTTCAGTGCAAAGAAGTGGGATGCTTAAAACATGGCTTTGGCAGTAGACAAACACACAGGGAACCAAGAGTGGCCATCAGGAGACCTGCTAAAGGCCAGAACAGGATCGAGCAGGCTGTAGTGGTCTTGATAGCTGGAGAAGCAGGAAGAAGTGTGGAGCAAAGCTGTCTATCCGCGTTTGCCTACAGGATGTGAGGATGGGTTGAGGGTTCAACCCTAGGAATGAAGTCTTCTGAAAGTTGGTCCCTTTCCCAATCATCCTGCCTCTCCTGAAAAATAAAACTAAACTAAACTACAGTTGTTGGGCATGGTTGTGCACGCCTCTAATCCCAGCACTCTGGAGGCAGAGGCAGATAGATCTCTGTGAGTTTGAGGCCAGCCTGGTCCACATGGCGAGTTCCAGGACAGCCAGAACTACACAGTGAGACTGTGTCTCAAAACAACAAAAGCAGCTATAGCTCGTCAAGCTATGAAGTGTTCCCAGGATTGACCACCAGAGCCAGGTGCAGCACTAGGCAAACTGAGAAGGTGTCCACTCGGTTAAGGCCTCCTGAATTATGCACATAGGTTTCTGCAGCTGTTCTGGGGACAGAACACTCTGAGAGTGACACTGAAACAGGTTAAAATTTTGTCCTAATTAAGTGTCTGCCTTCTCAAGACTAATTACCACCCATAATGAATATTTATGTATCGTAGTTAGGTAGTGTGAGCTCTGAAATCAGAGTCACAGAGTTCAAATCATAGCTTTACCACATATAAACGTTGTGACCATAAGCAAGCAACCTGACCTTGGAGCCACAGTTTTTTCCTCCATAGAGGAACAGCCGCACCCCATGCCAGGGATTGGTGCAAGGGCAGTGCGGACACTACCTTGGCACAGGTGACCTCCAACAAGGCAGTCAGCAATGATACAGCTGTTGCGGAGTCACGAGACAGTGGAGACAAAAGCCACCAGACAGTGAAATCCCTTCCTTCCTGGCCTCCATCCCTTCCAGGAACAGAGGCCCGAGACTTGACGGGGCATTTCAGGAAGGAGGAGTCTGGTGAGACCCCTCTGTGCAGCGGAGCTCTGCTGGCCAGGCGGCTGGCCTCCTGTAAAGGGGAACAGGCAGTAGAGGCTTTCTAAAGATGGCTCTTGTGTCCTAACTTGTGTCCTACTCTTCCTCACCCCCCAGGAAATCTGTTTGTGTGACTCCCCAGCAGTGATGACCTTAGTGGACGGGCCAACCGAAGAGAGTGACAACCTCATCTGTGTGGCATATCGGCACCAGTTCGACGTGGTAAATGAGAGCACAGGAGAGGCCTTTAGGCTGCACCACGTCGAGGCCAACAAGGTGAGCTGGCAGTTGTAGCAGTGGGTTGGGAAGAAGAGAAAGCAAGGGGGTGACTTCTAATTTTAGATACTATGATGTGGCTTCTTTAAAATTACATCCTCTAGTGAGATGTGGAAGTTCGTGCCTTCAGTTCTTGACTTGTGAAGCTGAGGCAGGAGGATCATGAGTTCAAGGTTAGCCTGGGCTACATAGTAACTGAGGCTAACCTGGGCCACATGAGACCTTGTCTCAAAATTACATGCTGTGCACCTGTATCATGTGATGTGCTCCTTAGCCTGGAGCACATGAAGCTGTGGTCCAAGGACAGAGTTTCTGGGCCCCAGAAGGACAAGGGGTGACTGCAGCCCAGGCTGAGCACCCCTGTCTCACATCTGGACAGTAGTGACCCAGGGTCAAGCATATCACAGACCTACTCGACTACCTCACGCTGCCTTTATGGGAGGGACAGACAGAGATGGAGACAGACTGGGTGACCTGAGAGTCCAGAGACCCCATGTGCTGAGGCAGGAGAAGCCTCGCGGAAGGCACAGGAGAAGAGCAGTCCACAGCCGAGGGGCTCAGGCTCCTCATCCGCTTCCTTTCATCTCCTGTAAGACAGACACAGTGCTGTCCACTTGAGAGTCAGTGTGAGAATGCAGTGCGTGACACACAGGACCACCCCCGTGAACCTGAGCATTCTGGGTAAAGGAGAGCATTTGGGAACACAGCTGGACTCAGACCTTCTAGACCACCCAGAATGGAAAGGAAGCAAAGATGGAAGTCAGCAAAGACGTGTCTTTCCCACCTCAGTTCGTTGTAACCCGAGGCCCAGTGGCACCGTGGGTGCTGGTGAAGCACAAATGGCCTTGCAGCACCCTGGGGCTGAGGGCCACTGCTAAGTCCCGCGCAGCTTAGGGGTTCTTCTGAGCGTCCCCGTCCCACGCACCACTACTACTGCCCGCTGTCATTGCAGGTTAACTTTGTTGCAGCTATTGATGTGTATGAAGATGGAGAAGCCGGCCTGCTCCTGTGCTACAACTGTAAGTAAGGAGCTGTGCGCTCGTGCACGGAAGCAGCCTGTTTCTCAGGGTGCTAGGATGGGATCTCCGTACTCCCCTAGACTGAGCTGATGAACCTTGCTGGGTACATCATCACACCAGGGAGCATCTAAAATCCACACCCCTACCTGCAGCACTGGCTGTGGCCCAGACCTCTCAGTGACATGCTTATCAGAGCTGTCACCATGCTCCTGCTCCAGGGTGTGGGGTGAGGATGGTGGCGTCCAGCCATCAGGCCCTTACTGTGTGACAGGTAATCCCGTGTCAGATTTTCACCTACAGTGGCCCACAGCAGGCTCTGCTTCCCTCCTCCATGTGGAGCTAAGGCAGAGGAGGCTTGGAGAGGTGACCTGCTTCCTCAGGGTTATGAGCTACTCAGCATCGGGGCCAGGGTTTACCTCTGACCCTCATGACCTCAGTACCAGATTTTATCTTCTGTTACTGCAGGGTGAATGTCCCTCATCTGAAGTGATTATGCTCAGAGAGTTTCAGATTTTGTAACTTTTAGACTCTGGGATAGTTCCACATACATAACTAGTCATCCTGGAAATGGAACCCAAGTCTAAACACAAAATTCATTTACATTTCATATACACCTACATAAGGCCAGGAAGTAATTTCATGAGTTAGTATTGTTATTTTTAGTGTATCTGAATTATTTATTTATTTTTGTTTTTGTTTTGAGATGGGGTCTCACATAGTTCTGACTGTCCTGGAACTCAATATGTAGACAAGGCTGGCCTCTAACTCACCTGACTGTGCCTCCCAATGCTGGGATTAAAGGCATACTCAGAACACCCAGCAAGAGTGTCTGGATTTGGGCTGTGACCCATCAGATGAGATAAGGTTTGGGATTTTACACCTGTCAGCACTCAGAGAGTTTCAGATATTAGGTCAATTTAGATTTCAGAACTTTTGGATCAACTTTTCTTTTAACAGAGCCTCGCTGTGTACCCCTGGCTGACCTGGACCTCTCTGTGTCAACCAGGCTGGCCTTGAACTCATAGAGATCTTCTGCCTCTGCCTCCAAAGTGCTGGGATTAAAGATATGCACCAGCCCTGGCTTTTTTTGGGGGGGGTTGGGTTTTTTGGTTTTTCGAAACAGGGTTTCTCTGTGTAGCTTTGCGCCTTTCCTGGAACTCGCTTTGTAGACCAGGCTGGCCTCGAACTCACAGAGATCCGCCTGGCTCTGCCTCCTGAGTGCTGGGATTAAAAGCGTGCACCACCACTGCCCGGCCAGTCCTGGCTTTTAACCTGTAATTTTTTGTGTTCCCCCACCCACCCCCTGCTGATTATGAAATCAGCCTAAATTGGACTTACGTAACTCAGTTAGATTAGTTTGGGTCCCTAGCAGGGTGGGTTTTGGGCAGAGCAAATGTATTAGATACTGACTTCTAGCATTTCAAGAACTAATGGGGGGTTACCAGCATTTGTCACTCTTGTAGAGAACCCAGGTTCAGTTTCCAGCACCCACGTGGCAACCACAACCATCTGTGACTCCCTCTTCTGATCTGAGGGCACCAGGCTTGCATGTGGCACACAGACGTACATGCAGGCAGAGCACTCATATCCATACAATAAGTAAATCTCTTTTTAAGTTATTTTTAAACAGTTGGAAGTGAGATCATTTCCTGGGTAAGGGTTAACTAAAATGAAAAACTTTTTTTCAGCCTAGAACCATCAATTTCTAGAGTAGCAATTCTGGTTATAGCTCATAGATCAGATCAGATACTTTGATAAATAATTTATATATAAATTAAAAGTGTGTGGGAAGGTTTAAACAGCTTCTATAATGAAAGGGGACTTTGTCCCTACAAAAGCTTTCTTACTTTGTGAAGGTCTGAGCCATATACACTGATGTTCAGAGTCAGAATAGACCAGGACCAGGTAGCTGAATTAAACTGGCCTTAACGTAGCTGAAGTTCAGCAAGGGGGATACACACATGGTTCAGGTTCCCGAGAAACATGTTAGGAAGTTGTATTAGTCAGGGTTCTCTAGAGTAACAGAACTTAGAGAATGACTCTCTCTTTCTCTCTCTCTCTCATTAATCTATTATATATTATATATATACTACATATATCATATAGTATATGTATAAAGGGCATTTATGAGAATGACTTACAGGCTGTAGTCCAGCTAATCCAACAATGGCTGCTTGTGAATGAAAGGTCCAAGAATCCAATAGTTGTTCAGTCTGTAAAGCTGGATGTCTCTGATGTTCTTCAGTATATGTCTAACCTAAATCTCAAAGAAGTAGGCTCCAATGCCAGTGAAGGAATGGATGTGCTAATGAGAGCAAGCAGGAAAGAGAAAGAGTTTCTTTCTTCCATCTCCTTATAGAGGCTGCCAGCAAAAGATGTGGCCCAGATTAGAGGTTTGTCTTCCCACCTCAAAGATCCACATTAGAAGTGTGTCTTCCCACCTCAAATGATGAAGCAAAAGTCCCTCACAGGTGTGCCCAGCCGTGTGGGTTTTAGTTAAGTCCAAATGTAGTCAAGCTGACAACCAAGAATGGCCATCACAAAGGGCATATACAACTCCTGCCGTGCTTGTGGTGGGTAAGGCTCAAGAGTGACCTGCCTTGTAGAAAGGCTTCGTCCGCCCCTGGGCTGGCTGCCCATTCTGAATCTTTCTCTGGCATGATGATAAGGCAAAGTAGGGGCACATGAGCTCCGCAGCCCAGCCTAGCTTCCTTCAAACACTCTGCCCCAGGTGGAGCTATAAGACTCAGGGTAGACTGCCTCACCTCTCCCAACCTCAAGTTCATATGCAAAGTGACCTTACAGGGTAAGAGCATCTCGCTTCTGAAGCCAGGCATATTAAATGGACAGTCTTCTCAAAGCGCCGTGCTTGACACTCAGTCGGTTTTCTCCAGGTGGCAGCTGTTAGCAAAGGTGGTGTCAGTGTCATTCTTGCTGCGGCTGCCTCACAACCCTCGGCCTCTGGCCTGAGGGTGGCAGTGACTGCTTATGATAACCTGGCCGAGAGGGCTGTGTGCGGTGACTGACACTTCAGTCCAGCACTTGGAAAGCTGAGGCCACACAGAGCATTGCTACAAATCCAAGTCCAGCCTGGGTCCAGAGACAGGTCCACCCTGTCTCCTCTTTCTCTGGATGCAGGGATCTGGGTGTCGTCTCTAACAAAACATGTCGCGGTTGTTTTTGTTGCAGACAGTTGCATCTATAAAAAGGTCTGCCCCTTTAATGGTGGCTCTTTTTTGCTTCAACCCTCGGCATCAGATTTCCAGTTCTGTTGGAACCAGGCTCCATATGCAATTGGTAAGAAAAACCCTTTCTGTAGTACCATGCCCCTGGCTGACCACCACAGGGCTTGGTCTCCTGTGGGCAACTAGGAACTAGCACACATTCTGGGGCATGGACAGTCTTCAAATACTCTGCTGTTGGATAATTTTTATGCTCCCCGTTTAGACTCTTATGTACCCTGGCTCTTCTCATTCCTAGGTACATGACATTAGAAAGCAATGAAATATAATTTGTCATTACCTGGAAGGCCTTTTCTAAAACTCACAAGCCAGCTCCAGCCAGTGCACTCACTGGCTTGGGGAGAAGCACAAATATCGGTGTTGTTCTTACCTGCTGAAAGTCCAGTCCTCAGGGGCCAGCAGAACACCTGCCACTAAGATGCCAGTGTGGGGCTGGCAAGATGGCTTGGCTGGCAGAGATACTTGCTGAAAGTCTGATGGTCTGAGTTCCGATGACCCGGACCCATATGCTAGAAGGAGAGAACTGACTCCTACAAGTTGTCCCTGACCTCCACATGTGCACCCCCACCCACCACCACGTACACATTAAAATGTAATTTTAAAAAGCAAAGTCAAAGCCAGGTGGTGGTGGTGGTGGTGGTGGTGGTGGTGCACGCCTTTAATCCTGGCACTTGGGAGGCAGAGGCAAGTGGATCTCTGTGAGTGAGTTTGAGGCCAGACTAGTCTACAGACAACCAGGGCTACACAGAGAAACCTTGTCTAAAAAAAAAAAAAAAAGCAAAAGCAAGTTCCCAGATGTTGGAAGCCAGTTCCCAGATGTTGGAATATGGCTCCATGGTACAGAGCTTGCCTAGCATCCACAAGCCTTGAATTCTATTCCCAACACTACAAATAATAGGGGTATTAAAAACCTTGAAAACCAATACCAGGATGTGAGTAGTGAAGGATATGAGTAGTTTATGGAGCCACAGTAGGAGTCAGAGAGTCACCCTGAGACCAAGAGTACTCCAGTTAGGACTTTTTTCCTCACTGCTGTGCAGGCTGTGGTAGCACAGGCCTGTAAGCCTAGCACTTGGGTAATAGAGGCAGGAGGTTCATAAGATGTGCAGAGACACCTGGCAAATTCATGGCCAACTTGTCTAAAAACAAAACAATAATAAAAACCTATCTGCTGAAAGGCCCACATCAGATTTTTGAGAGAGCAGACCTGAAGCCAGTGCCTGGTCAGGCTGTGAGGACAGATGAGATCGGCCAAAAGGAGGAATGGAAACTGACCTGGGCTTTGAGCCAAGCACTGGAGAGATCAGGGCAAGAGGCCTCATGTAGGAGAATGAGTCACCAAGGACACCCCCAAATGGACAGGTCTCCTGTGCTGAGCCCTGAGAGAGTCTGCCTACACAGGTGTGATGGAGGCCTTGGTGCAGGAAGTCAGCATGTCACCACAGCATTGTGAGGAGCTCCACCTGTAACAAAGAACAGAGCTGCCTGCGACACAAGGCCAGAGGTGCAGAGCAGGGGTGACATGCTGGGAACACCTGGGCTGAGCCAGGAGGGAGAGTAAAGGACGCTTCCAGGCAGGTGGTCACGTGCTGAAGGGTGTCAAGCTATAGTCTGGAGAATGTGGGGAAAGTCCCACAGGACTGGGCAGCTGAGCCACCAGAAGACCAGGCAATGGGGCATCAGGCAGGGCCGTAGCCATGACAACTGGTTCGCGTGCACACCTGAGAGGCAGGCCTACCCATGTGAAGCAGGGAGGAATAGGAGGGATGGAAGTTTCTGGAGTGGTGAAGATGACTGAGCAATTGCAGCCACCAGCCACCAGGCCCGTCTGTTCCCTTCCAGTCTGCGCCTTCCCATACCTCCTGGCCTTCACCACCGACTCCATGGAGATCCGCCTGGTGGTGAATGGGAACCTGGTCCACACGGCAGTTGTGCCCCAGCTGCAGCTCGTGGCCTCCAGGGTGAGTGGAAAGCAGTCTTATGGCCTTTGCGTCCAGAGGTGTCAAGTGAGCAAACGCTGCTGATTGTCACCAGGACAGCTGTTCTGTGTCAGAGTGCCAGGAGGGAGGGGGACGCTGACAAGATTGATCAGGGATTTTCGTGTGTGCCCTCCTTGAGCTTCCAAATGCTCCCTTAGGACTGGTGGGACGGCTCAGCATGGAAGGCACCGGCTGTGCAGACCTGACAAGCTCAGTTGAGTCCTTAGAACGTGTAAAAGTAGGACGGAGCCTTGGGCAGAGAGCCATTGGTCAATTGTCAGCTTGGGAATGCAACTGTGGAATAGCACCTTCTTCTCCTGATCTTTAATTTTGGGGTGTGTGTGTGTCTGTCTGTCTGTCTATGACTGTGTCTGTCTGTGTGTGTCTGTCTATGACTGTATGTGTATGTGCTTGTGCACAACACACACATTGAAGTCGGGGACACCCTGCCTTAATCAGCTCCCTCCTTCCACTGTGTGGGTCCCAGGTAGGAAACTCAGGTTGTCAGGCGTGGTGGCAGGTGCCTGTACCCACTGAGCCCACACTTCCTCCATGCTCATTGTCTAGCTTCAATTTGAGATTTTTCCTGTGAACCGTGGCTCACCAACTGACCACATCCAATAACCAGAAAACAGGTGACCTCCTGGGGTGTCTTTGTCTAGTGTTCCACCATGAGTGAACCCCACAAAGTCTCCTCTCACCCTGCCAGGCCAGGATAGCACCCCTGCCTCATTTCCTGTGGCTCTTTCTCTTCTTAATCTTAGTCGTGCTGGCTGGAGGCAGCTACTGCTGTGTCTCTCTGCTGCAGTGTCTGCTGGGAGCACAGGGACCGGGCTGTCCTCTCCAGTGTGTACACCAGTGCTCCCAAAATATGTATATGTTTAAAACATTGACTGTAAGTTTACTGATATAACACAGCTTTAGTTTACAGTTAACAGTAAAATATGCTCATCTTAATAAAACCCATAACCACTTAGTTCTCACAAGATATGCTTTCTAATTTTTGCTGAGACCTGTATCCATAACCAAACTACAGGTTCAACTCCACCCTTAGTTGGAGTCCTACCACAGTCTACTCATTATTGTTCCAGTAGGTTATGTCAAGAAATCTGCATGTGGCCGGGTATGTGGCTCACATCTGTAACTCAGCACTTGTAGGGCTGTCAGGAGGAAAGATTTGCATTTGAGGCCAGTCTGAACTACATAGTGAGCTCCAAGATAGCCTAGGATACAAAGTAAGACTTTGACTCCAAAAAAAAATGTCTAATATGTAATTGAGTGTTAAACAGTTTTTCTGTGCTGAAGAGAAGCTTGTGGGCTAAGTTCCCTTAGTGTTCAGTTCCCAGCATCCATGTGGTGGCTCACAATGTCTGTTCCAAGGGACAGTCCTTCTGAGCTCCCTGAACTCCTGTATGTATGTGGTCATAGATGTAGACTCAGGTACACACACACACACACACACACACACACACACACACACACATACACACACAGTGTTTAAATATATCTCTCCAGAAACAAATCATACCTCTTAAACCAGAACTTACTCCAGCTGCAGTCCCTAGACTCAATGAAAGGATAATGGCGCTGGTTGTTCGGCAGAAGAGTCACGAGCCATGGCTACCAGAGTTAGACCCTGAGCTGCACATGTACAGAATCCTCACACTCAACCCATTTTTATCCAAGCTATTACTGGTAGCACTCACCAGTGTCCAGCGTGTCTGTCCAGTGGATGTGGCTGGCACAAGAGTCAGCAGGAGCCAGGCAGGAGCTCCTAAACGATAGTAAATGTAGCCAGATAGTTAAGAGTCTTGTTGAGAATCTTTGCCTCTGATATTTAAGTTTATTCTATTTGCCTGGAGAGATAGCTCAGAAGTTAAAAGTGCTTGCAGAGCAAGATGAGGACCTGAGTTCAAATCCCCACAACCCACGTGAAAATCTGGATGTGTTCACATGCATGCCTGCAAGCCAAGTGCTGTGAGGGGCAGAGACAGGAGGATTTCTGGGACTTAGGCTACCAGCCTAGCTCCAGGTTCAGTGAGAGACCCTCTCTTAAGGAAGTCAAGTAGAGAGTGATGGAGCAGGACTCCTGACTTCCTCCTCCGGCCTCCATGCAGGTGCACTGATGTGCATGTTGCACACACATGGGTAAACACCACACACAAAAAGCTAAACTTGTACTTTTGATTTTCAATGATGGCCATGTTTAAGATCTGGCTTGCACACTTCCCGAGAGTCGGCTCTCATGAACACATGTGATGTCTTCCCACTGTTGTTGCCAGGGGAGCACATGTGGGCATGCTGGAGTACATGCTGACTCCATGAGGCAGACGTCCATATCTTCCCCCTGCAGAATGGGCCTGACTGAACCCCCGAGGTCCGTCCCAGTTCTGAGACTCCGAGGGGACGTGTGTGCGTTGTGTTGGGTTTGCAGATGTGTGGCATGTGACTCTGCTGGTGTAGGTCAGTGCCAAGATAAGGAGAGCAAAGTCCAGCTAGATGAGCCCCCGGTCTGCGCTGCCTGCTCTGAGGAGGTCAGAAAGTCATCTCCAGGCCTGGGAACCAGTCGGTCTTGGCAGTGGTGCAGAACCTGGGGTACAAGGCAGCTGCTAACGCTTCTTCTTCCCTTCCAGTCAGACATATACTTCACCGCAGCCACGGCTGTGCACGAGGGCTCATCTGCCAGCAGCTCCAAGGGGGCCAGTGCCCACACGTCTCCTCAGACACCTCCGGCCCGGGATACTCTGCTGTTTCCTTCTTCCCTGGGGGAAGGTGAAGTCCAACGTTTACTGCTTTATTAATAGATCCCCTAGATCATGGTTCCTTTGGCTTCCTGTCAGAGCTAGACATAATCACTGCTAAAGAAGTTACTATTCAGGTTGGGCATAGTGCCACAGGCCTTGAAACCCAGCACTCAAGAGGCAGAGGCAGGCAGATCTCTGTGAGTTCCAGGCCAGCCTGGTCTACAGAGTGAGTTCCAGGACAATCAAGGCTATGTAGAAGGAGACCCTGTTTCAAAAACACAAAAATGAAGAGGTGAAGTATTTATCTAAATTGTTCTGTTACCACTAAAACTCGGGAGTAAGATATTGGAGTAAAAACCTGATAGATCAAGAAAGCAGCGGAGGAAGGACCAGCTGACCCTCTCTCCATGCTTCCCAGATGGAAAAGGCCCTGCCTCTCTATCTTATCTCTCTATCTTATTGTATCCTGGGTCTTCCAAAATCTCTGTGACTAATTGCAGTCAGCTGGTCGTTGACTCCACTCCCTGGTTCAAGGTTAACTTTATTAACAGTCTCAGAGTGTCGTCGCAATACGATGAAAAATCCCGCAACAAAGAAGAATGAGGAGGAGAAGTAGTCGCAGTTAGAGTTGTTGAAGATGTTACTGTTTAAAGCCAGTAAAAAGAACTTGCTTGACTGCATTCCCAACACTTGTGAGGTTGATAAGACAGAGGATCCCACATTCAGGGCCAGCCTGGACTAGGTGGTGAGACCTGTCTCAAAAACAAACAAACCAATAAATAAACTTTGTCCTTTGAATTGGTAAAATTCTTCCAAGATCAGACGAAATCGGGCGCGTTCAGGGTGGTATGGCCATAGACAAATTGGTAAAATTCTTAAAAAACAGCCAAGTGGTGGTGGTGGTGGCGGCAGCGGCGGGGCGGTGGCACACGCCTTTATTCCCAGTACTTGGGAGGCAGATTCAGGAGGATCTCTGTGAGTTCCTGTCTCAAAAAAAAAAAAAATTCTTAAGAAATTTTATATTAAAATAACAATAAAAGCCATACATGATGGCACACGCCTTTAATCCCAACACTCAAGAGGCAGTGGCAGGTAGATCTCTGAGTTCAAAGCCAGCCTGATCTCTCTACTGAGTTCCAGTATAGCCAGGACTACATAGAGAAACCTTGTTTCAAAATAATAATAATAATTATTATTATTATTGTTATTATTAATTAAAATTAAAATGTTTAAAAAAGAAAAGAAAAGCAGGTGGCTGATTCGACGACTCATTCAGTTAATTGCTTGCACTTGCTCCGCAAGCATGGGGACCTGACTTCAGATCCCAAGCACCCACATAAAAGGTCAGGAACAGTGGCACACACTCCTAAGCCCAGTGCCGAGGTCAGGAGGACCCCTGGGGCACACTGATTAGCTAGTCTAGCAAGTTCCAGGTTCTGTGAGAAGCCTTGTCCCAAGAAGTAAGTTGGAGAAACCTCTGACCTCCATATACATACATACACACATACACACATACACAGACACACACACACACCCCTCTGGCCTCCATATACATATGT
>CABHPQ010170097.1:0-37035 GCA_902168405.1 Peromyscus aztecus
AAAGAAAGAAAAAGAAAAGAAAAAAATGAGAAGTAGAATTTGCCTCTAAAATACTTATTACTCATAAGGATAAAATCTGAGTAGACACTAAAACATCTTAATTGCTCTGTTGAAAATGAACTAAATAGTGAATTTATTTAAAACCCAGAAAACCTATCTTTTGCATTTTTCTTTGTCTTAACAGAATTGCACCATGAAGGACATGCAGTGTAATTGTTGGAGGTTTCATTATGGTTGCTAAAAATCTCTGATTTCTGTTGCATGAGTTTCCTAATTAGACTCAAGTTACCTATGTCTTCAGGCAGAGTCTGTACAAGCAGGAAGTAGTTACAAGCAATAATAACACAGTGTGACCCGTCTACCAAGGACATCGGATTTTCTTTCCTCTATGAATTAATTTTACATCCCTACATTTATCTCTGCCAGTTTTGAGATATGCCAATGTTTCTGAGGGCTGGACTTCATTCATCTTCATCAGATTCTGAAGATACATTTGTTACTCACAGAGCACCAGGCCAGCACTTAATCCTGAGAGTGTCAAGTGAATGTCTCTGCCTCCCATGAAAACTGCCTTCAGGTCCAGGGGGTTTCATACAATGTGGGGTAGTTTGTTACCACCTTAGACCCTTCTACCTCCTTAAGTTCTTCATCTGAATGTCCAATTTTCACCAGAGTAAAACCATTAAGCTTCAAGGATAGGTAAACCATTAAAATATAGTTGCCACTTAAATACTATTTAGGATTTGATATAGTATCTGCTGTAATAGATCTCCCCTGCCTCAGAACAGTAGCAGGATACAAAATCAACTTGCAAAAAAAATCAGCAGCCTTCTTATCTACAAATGCCAAACACCTAGAAGGAAATTAGGGAAACAATATCATTCCCAAGAGCCTCAAAATATCTTGGAATAAGTCTAATCAAGGAAAATGAAGACTCATATAATGAAAACTTTGAGACACTGAAAAAGAAACAGAAGAAGGTACCAGAAGATGGAAGACCTTCCATGCTCATGGACTGGTAGGATTAATATCATCCAAATGGCCATCCTACAAAAAGCAATCTACAGATTCAATGAAATGTACATCAAAATTCCAATGCAATTCTTTACAGATACTGAAAAAAATCTTAAATTTCATATGGAAATATAAAAGACCCAGGATAGAAGAAAATAATTCTGAACAATTAAAATTTTCTGCTGCAGTATCATCACCCCAGATTTTAAGTTTTACTATAGAGTTACAGTAATAAAAACAGCATGGTATTGGATCAAAACAAACATATTGATTAATGGAATAGAACGGAGGACCCACATATCAACTCAGACTCCTACAGTAACCTGCTTTTTGTTTTGATAAAGAGGCCAATAATATACATTGTAAAAGAGATAGCATCTTCAACAAATGGGCAAATATTGCCACTCAAACTGGATAGCTACATGTAGATGAAGGAGATTCACTTCTTATTTCTCACTCTCATAAAACTGAACTCCAAATAGATCAAGAACTTCAGGATAAGACATGGTACCCTGCATCTGATAGAGCAGAAAGTAGGAAATACACGTTAACTTATAGGCACAGGAAAGGGATTTTTGAACAGGATCCTGATGGTGCAGGCATTAAGACCAACAACTGACATGGGACCGCATGAGACTAAAAAAAAAAAAAAAGACTGTCCAGCAAGGGATACCACTAGTTGGATGAGGCAGCCTACAGAATGAAGAAAAATCCTGACCACTATCCATCTGTCAGATGGTTAGTATCCAGAACATACAAAGAATTAAAACCAAACTAAACATCCAGAAAACAAACAACCCAATTAAAAAATGGGGCATGGAACTATACAGAATTCTCAAAAGAAGGAATATAAATGGCTGAGAGTTAGATTTAAAACTGTTCAACATCCTTAGCTATGTTATGGAAATACACATTAAAACTACTTTGAGATTTTATCTTACCCTAGTCAGAATGGCCAAGATAAAAAGAAAATAAAGAATAAATACTGTCATGGATAGAGGGAATAGGAAACACTTATTCACATCTGCTGGGAATGCAAACTGGTGCAGCTACTGTGGAAATTAGTATGCAGATTCCTCAAAAAGCTGAAAGTGAATTTACTGCATGATCCAACTATCCCACTCTTAGGCATTTATCCAAAGGACTCTACATTCCACTAGGGAGACACTTGCTCATCCATGTTCACTGCTGCTCCATTCACAATAACCAGGAGTTGGAAACAGTCTAGATGTCCATCAACAGATGATGGATAACAAAAATGTGGTACATCTACACAGTGGAAAATTATCCAGCCATTAAGAAAAACAAAATTATGAAATTCTCAGGTAAATGGATGGAGCTGGAAACAATAATTCTGGGTGAAGTAACCCAGGCTTGGAAACACAAACATCGTTATGGGATGTGTCAAGTTGCCCTTTTGCTTTTCCTGTGAACAGTCAGGAAGAAGAATGTTCACATGACTTCTCTCATCCTTAAGTAATTGTGCACTCTTGTCTTTTGCTCCTGGAATACACTTAGGAAGTAGGGCAATCTTATTGCTTTTAAAGGCTTTATTCCTTCATGCCTTTAAAGGGGGACCCATCATTTTTATCTATGTAAAGCACAGCTAGATGTATTTTCTACAGGTTAAAATTATTTGCATGAGGAAAGACTCCATTGAACTGGTGAGTAAGTAATGTTTTCAATATTTTGAGCTATCCCAAGAGAAACAGCAACAACAGCCATTTGCTATGTGCTGGGTGAGATTTCAAGAGCTATGAATACCTTCATTCATTTCATTCTCGCAACAGAACTCTGTGCTGTGGTCACTGCTGGTTCTCAAGAGAAAACTACAGAGAGATTACAAAATCTTACCCTGAGTCACAGGACTAGTAAAGATATGATTTGGCTTGTTCTAGGGTGGCTGGTCAATACTGCTTATTTATGAGGGAAATGGAACCATGAGAATGGGTCAGCAATATGTTTTTCAAAATAAGGGTCTAGACTAAGATTTTCAAAAATAACCTAGAATCTTACGTTTTTATCTGATACCAGAAAAGGTAGGTACAATGATTATTATCCATTAAGATACTTGAGGGACAAAAAGGACTCCGACATTTTTGAAAGCTTGTTCATAAAACTAATTTTCTAAGCTCAAATCTTATTCCAGAAGATCAATTTCTGCATGGTACATTGTACATAATTTAATTTTCCCAGCTGAACATCTTGACACTATATGAACCATGAATGCATGAAATAGGAATTCCAAATGCCTTCCACATGGTGAGAGGACTTTCAAATACTGCAGGAAGCTTAAGAACAGCTTGAGATGAAGTCATGCCGGGGCTCAGTGACTTCCCTGATGTATGCCTACAGTATTAGCACTTTTCTCAGAGTGGGACACTCAGGTGATAGATAGATGAGTCTGCTGTCTGCATTTAGACACTTGGTTCATTTCCTGAGGGCCGTGGAAGGCATGTTGGTGCTCATTAAGTTTCCAACCATTCCCCGAGAGCAACAGGTGGTGAACCAAAGCTCGCCTGGTATGCAATGACTGGTTTCCTCAGTGTCTTAGACGTAACAGATGGCATGTGCACACGCTCTGTGGTAGTGGCAGATAAGGAAGACATGGGTAGCAACAGGAAATATTTCCAAAGCATAAGCACGCACACAGACCTAAGGTCATGACTGATGTTTTTGTTACCACATGTCCTACAGTCACATGTAAGGGTTTCAGTTTTTAAATCCTGGTGAATAACTTAAACTATGAAATGAGAATTAACTGTCCTGTAGTTTGCTACCTGAGCAGAAATGAGGCAAATTAAATGGATAAGGAGCATCTCAAGTTAATGTAGTGAGATCCCAACATTATACAACTTTAAGTCTATATTTATGAATATACAATGAATACTAACTACCTTAATGTGCTTCTAAATTGTCTTCCCCCCAGATAATTTGCTGATATTTAGCACTAATATTGTAAGGAATGCTCATCTTTCATCTGAATTAGAATGAGAAGACAAATCTTAGTAAACCGAAAATAGAGCTCATGATGTATCTCCCACACCAGACGGTGACCCATGTGTGGTACCGACATGACCTAGAGAATCATCGCTAGTGAATTATGAAGAGTTTTCGTCACCTGACCGTTTCTCAGTTCAGTCACTAGTCAGGCCAGGAGGGCAGTATCAGAGCCACGCCACCTCCACAAAGTATTTCCAGTACTTCTCAGGCTGTGGGAACGTAAGCACTTACTAGAGGAGGCAACGTACACTTAACGCTCCCAATCTGAGAATTCATGACTTTCTGAACAGGTCATGGGTGACTGGAAAGGTCATGGGGAAAGGCCAAGGGTCAGTGTAGACATATAACCGTGTGATAAGGATCACAAATACAGCAGCTATCGAAAGCCTCTATGTCTATGTATGTGTTTATCTGTATTGTACTTTGGAAACAATACTTTCATTCATATTCTTTTGACCAAGAGAGTATCTGAAGACCAGCAGAAGGGACAAGTGGTTTCCAGAGCACCAAGGCTCTCCTGAGCTGAGCATGCACCCTGACAAGCCCGAGTTCTTGCTGTAGGGACTTCCCTGTCCTTCCAATGTCCTTTGTCTCAAATGTCTTCATTATGATTTGTAATGACACCAGGTTCTAATTAACACCCAGCAACATGTCCTTAAATCATTTAAAAATTTATGACCTTGTCATTTATGAAAAGTTGTCATTTTTTTATGCATGGAAGTTACTAAAGAACTGCCATAAATTAACCTGTAATATGAACTTTCACATCGAGTTAGGATGTCATTCTTGCTAAACTGCAAATGATAGGTAAGTGACTTTGACTCTTCAGCAGACATTTTTCAGAGTGCACTGTCTACCAAAGAGTCAAAGCATATAGTAAAAGCAATCTGAACTTTTTATAGTCATCTAGAAATACTAGAAACAAAATACTAGAACCAGGATTTCTGAGGGCCAATCTAGAAGACATTTTTTTTACTGTGTATTGATCACCTATCTAATGTTATAAACAACATAGGACTTTCAATCCTTGTAAAATCATACTGACTTCAATTAACGCATTTTGAAACGGCACACAGAAGTGAAGTATGAACATTAATTTTAGAATGGAAGATGTACTTGTATTGTTACCTTGTCACTTCTGGGATATAGATGAAGTTTATTCTAAAGGAAGAACTGGAACTAAGAAAATAGAACATAAGGTCTTGGAGCTGCCATGGGAAAAGTCTTAACATTTTTTCAAAAATGTGTGGCTTAAGAATCTGTAAATCTTAAAACGTTTTAATCCCAAACCTTAAGCAATTATTTGAAAAGACACATACAGAGTTTATGTGGGAAGGACATGTGTTGGTTGAAAACATTTTAACAACGTGGTTTCTGTTTTTCGGAGAGTGACTGACATGGCAGCATGGCATCTTAGCGGGGTTGTTATAACGGTGAAGCGGATGCATAGTTGCCCAAGTGTCTGCTTCACCGGTGGGTGAAGATGAATTCTGGTCAAAATTTGATGGGACCTTAGGTTAAGTTAAAAGTTAAAGGTAAAGAGATATTCTTTCTAGACTTTAGAACCTTGCATGATTTCACTTGAAATGCCATTTACTTTTATCTAAGGGGCACGATAAAGTCAGCAGAGAAATATACAGTCCGGATGGTAATGGGCAACCTTAAACACCTGAGTGCAATTTCAATTAAAAAAAAAAAAACCAAACTAATCAATTGAGACACCTTCAGCATAGTTAAGGACCAGTATTCACAGTTTTCTCCATTTCCTCCCATTTGGGTGACTCATCACTACAGTTCTGTGAAGTTGGTCAGTGGAGTATTTACCTTGATCCCCGGGAGTCCAGGCAGTCCAGGCAGCCCTGGCTCACCCTACGTAGGAAAATCACAATGCATTATAGAGCGACATTTACTCAGTCACAGCATCAGAGAACAACAAGGCAAATGTCTCAGGGGAAGAGTTTCTGCAAACAGAAATATATACAGAAGACTGTGGAGGGGAATGAGTCTGAGGAGATTACTCAGCTCAGTCAACTCTCCATTCTGGGACTGGCCGACCACTTGGCAGATTTCTTGGACACTTTCCTTTTTCTGCAGTTCCCTGCCCCCTGGCATCTCTATCAGATGGTGTGAAAGGGGAGTACAGGAGGAGGCTGCATTTATGACTCCTTTGGCCAAGGATTTGTTGGAGCTGCTTGTCTCAATAACGTGTCCTTTCCCAGGGCTCTCCCTGCTTAGATAATCAAGAGACTGTTGTATGAACAGATGGCCCCAGGAAAATACACATGGTAAGCATGATGCTCACTTAAAAGCATAGTAAGATTTCCTTTTCATTCCTGAAGGATGAGCAGACAAATAAATGGTTAAGAATATACTTAGGTCCAGCCTGTATTCCTAACAATGGCTGGGTTAGGGTGACCCTGCTTAGCAGTGTTGGGCTAATGGTACCATGCAGCTGTTCCCGAACACAGGTCAGAGATTAAGTACGCCTTGGGTAGGCACACTGGAGACAGGCTAAACCTTCTCATTTTCCCAGAATTGTCTGTTATTTTAAGCACAAGAGGTTACATTGCTTAGAAATTCTCTTGAAGTCCACTACAAAAGAATAAAGGAATCAGGAAAAAATATGTTTGCCATGAAGTGTTGCCTATTATCTGTGGAAGTGTCATGGAGGGTAAAACAATCAGAGTTTTGTAATGATCAGTCAGGGAGAGGACAACCATTTCCACAGAGGGAGAGGTGCCAGGAGGGTGGGGGGAGAGGCATGTTTTGTAGCCTACATGTTTCCATGGTCTTTAATTTTTATTTTATTATCACTATGCATGTGTGCATGCCTACCACAGATCATGTGTGAAGGTCAGAGGACACCTTTGTGGGTTTGATTCTCTCTGTCCACATCTGTGTGGGTTCTGGGGATCCAGTTCAGGTTATACATCTTGCGGAGCAAAGCACTTTGAGTGTTGAGCCATTTTGCTGGCCCTTGAATAATCCTTAACTCAAGGAAAACCTACTAACAACTGGATCTTCCACCTCCACCATCTGCCCTTTCAGATTACAAAGAGCTAGAATTTCTTCTGGTTTTATAATATTAAGCCTTTAGACATTTCATTAAGCTGAGTGATTAGACAAAGTGGGGAGGCAATGGCTCCCTGGCTACTTGCTAAAGGTACTTCAGGAATGCAAAAGAAAAGACATTCTGTGCAGAAGTGTGCATTATAAATACTATTACAATGAAATTAAATTACAGAAGGAAGAAATTCTAACTTGCTTATTATTTGACCCTAAGACCAGGTGTCTAGGTATATTAAACTTCACGGAGTCACAACACCATACATTGCTTTTCTTTTCTGTTTTCTCTTTTCCCCTTTATTCACTAACATTAAGAGGACCCACTAGAAAGGGTTTTCATACTTATTTTACTGAAAGCAAACTTTCACTTAAGAATAGTATGAAGCTTTGAAAACAGAAGCTGCATTAGAGTACCCAACCAATAACACTTGGAATTGTTTTTTTTTTAAATAAGTCTCCCCCAACTCATGATGGTATCACATCTGAAGCATGTGTAGAAATAAATAGGTTATAATATTATTTTCCAATAAGAATTCTTACCACCCCCTTCTCTACCAACTTAAAAGGACCACATAGCTACTTTAAGGAAATAATTGATATGCACATATAAGCATGATTAACACATACAATGTTTTCTATGAGAAAAATGAGTAAAAACATTACAGGATAACATTTAAGATAATGAAATATTAAGTTTGAGTAGCCTTTCTCTACATCATGTGTGTATATGTGTATACATGTAGTTGGTTGTAAATGTATATTTTAGTCAAATACTTCAGATATTCATACTCCATCGTGTTACATGTTTGTGAGTCTTACCTTTCCAAGTCTGTATTTACTTCCTGCTCTTAGCAACATAATGAGAGATGGTAATAGCATTAATATTATCCTTATGGAACACTTCTTCACGTTTTTAGTAAGACATTTCTTTCTGCAGAATTCTTTATCTTTATGTCATGGAAAGCTTACCTTCCAACTAAGAGAAAGGTTTTTAGTTAACTTGGCTATCCATGTCTATGCCATGGCTCAGGAGCCTCTTGGGAGCACAGCTGATGTGTTAGACATGAGTCATAATTAAGAGTCAGCTTGTTATTTTATTCAAAGAGTTCTTGTTCAAGAGTTTCAACTGGGGTTGGGGATTTAGCTCAGTGGTAGAGCGCTTGCCTAGCAAGCGCAAGGCCCTGGGTTCGATCCTCAGCTCAAAAAAAAAAAAAAAAGGAGTTTCAACTGTACACAGCTACATTATATTTCTGATTTTATTATTTTCCTTTTTTACTCTCCATTCTCCAATCTGAGAGAGTCTTACACCTGTGACCCTGTTAGGGTGTCCTGGATGTCCACAGAGCTCATTAGCAAGGGTCCCTTCTGATGGAGAATCAAGTAATTTACTCCCTCATGTTAGACTGTATGCTTTTAAGAGCTGGGGAAAGGTTAGGAAGGCAAGAACTATATGGTGAAACACAATTCACACTTTACAAGTCTCTAGTGTCTCTACAAGTAACCCTACTGCTGAAGCTACAAGAGAAAAAATGTGATGAAATGAATCCTCCACTACAGTGTCACTCTAGATGAACACTGTGCATGCTCCCAGGTGGAAGGCTCATCACCCGGCTTGTGCTAAGTATTTTGTTCTTTTCTGGGGACACCCCTAAGCTTGGGAACTAGTGTGCTATTGAACACCACAGCACAGCTCTTTAATGGTGCCCAAAATACCAAGGATGATATGCAGGACTGACTGTAAACCTGGGTCAGTTTGTCATTTTTGACTCTAAGCAGCAAACATGGAAATACTGTTTTCAATATGAAGGGAATTATTATCAAAATCGATGTTTGACCAAGGAAGTCATACAATTGTAGGAAGGCAGGATGTGTCAGATGGTAGAATCTGAACTAAATATGGATAAAAAAAAGCTGCTGTTAGTTTCAGGTCATATATCAGCCTAGATGAAAGCTCCTTTCAATGTCATTTAAATCTATTTTTAATAAAATGCAAAGAAAACCCTGTGTTTCTGCCTGCAAGCTGTAAATGTCCAGAATGAATCTAAGTTATCTTTATAAATAATTATAATAATGCAATATTATGCAAAGCAATTGAAGGTCAATTTGGTTCTTGTTCCGTGGAAACAGTGGCGCCTACACAAGATTACTGAGATTTGTCTTGGCTTGTGTTTTAGAGATGTTTTGCAGGTGCACATCCCTCCTTTGCCTGTTTATTTATTTATTCGTGTGTGTGTGTATGTGTATGTGTAACTTGCAAGATTCATTTTCCTTCTTCTACCACGTGGGTTCTGGGATCAAACTCAGGTCGTCAGTGTTGGCAGCAAGCACCTTGACCTGCTGGACCATTTCACCAGCACCCTTCCTTCCTTTGACTCAGACTCTTGTTACCTAAGGCAGGTGGGTTTCAAATGCCAGGTCTTCTGGCCGCAGCTTTCTGAGTGCTGGGTTAGAGTCACATTCCACCAAGCCTGGTCTTTCTTTGAGAAAATTACAAATTTAGAGGGCAATTTAAGAAAAATCTTTAATTTTTTAAAGACTAGGGGATCCAAAAATCACATCTGTGAAGATCAGTTGCTTTTTCAAAATAGAGCATGGATTATTGTTATTAATAATTCCACATTTCTTTTTAAAAGGTCAGAGAGGGCTGCCTGCTATGATGCCCATGATAAAGCCCGAGAAGGGAACCAAAAAATTAGTAGGTTCAGATATTCACCTTGTCAGTGCCCATCCTATAAGAGAAAAAAAAATCACATATGCTGGCAAGTTTGATTTTCTCAAAGACAAAGTCAGCATGAAGGGAAAGGCTGGACATATTTGTGGAAAGCTGTCACCACTGAAAGGAGCCACAGAAAGAACACTGTGGCACCTGAGGTTCCTTTCTAAAAGGTATTTGAAATATTTCACCCAAACACATTGGAGAGTAATCTAGATGACTGGCCATATACATCTGCTACCAGCAAAGAGATATGAGGGATGTGCTCTAGATTAACTGGGAAGAAGAGGAAGGGGGGATTACTACAACTCATTTATTTAAAATACTTTGTGTGGATTCTTGAGTTAACCTTGGGACCTGAAGACCAAGAGACAGATCAGAACAGGAAGAGTTGAAGAGCTGTGCTGGGCTCTTGTCTCACCTGGAGCTGAGCTGATGAATCAATACTCTGAGACTCTCAGTTTCCAGAGAAAAATATTTGCCATTAAATTAGAGAAACGTTAACATGAAAACCTTCTCAGAAGTTACTTCCATCCCAAGTGCTTAAATGAAAGCTCTCTCGATGACGTCAAGTGATGATGTCAAGCACAATGACAATACAGCAAACTCTCAACGTTAGGTTCCAATCCATTGCAATAGGATTTACCATCTTTCTCTCTCTGCTAATGAGGCATGTTCTGTGTCCTAACCCATATTCTGCCTATAACATCAGCTACCACTGGGCAAAGGAAAGACTGTGGTTTTAAGGAATTTGTCCTATGGAATTCACATTTTCTTGTTAACTGCAATTGTCTGTTATGTGAGGTTTGGCTAGACTGGGCATTGAGACCCAGGTGCTCAGCTGAGAAACTGACAACATTTGTTTCCTGCCTTAGACTCAGATGAAAAACAAGTATAAGCATTCAGTGAAGAAGCACAAATGGTAAATTTAATGTACCCACAGCTCAGTTAGTAAAAATGGTATGGCTAGAGTCGCTAATTAAAATTTAGTTCTTTAAACGAATTCAGTTTCCATAAGACAACATTCACAACATAGGTTAGAGTCACAGACAAGTTAGCAGGCAAATGAATGGAGGTCGAGGTATATTTTAAAAGAACTGTCCATCATTCTCCATTGAGATTGTTTAGTATATACTTATGTCTTCTCATGAAACACAGAAAATAGAGATTACCTTCAAGCATGCAAGGCAACTAGCTGGCCTTCCAATTCAGCTGAGATTTGTTAGTTTCAAACAGCTGAGTACATATATACAGAGTTTGTTTTCATACTTCGCTATGCTCAGCATTAGGACCTTTTAAAATGGAAAGCAACCAGTAACATTGTGCAAAGCATGGAAGCTATACCACTGTGCAATAAATGTTTTCATATTAGATGCCAATGATGTGAAATACTGATCACGGAGAGGTGCAAAGAACATACCTAAGACAGAGAGATATTACCTTTTGTCCTGGACGACCAGATTCCCCAGGTTCTCCCTGGCCAAAGAAAAGCAAAAATAACAAGGGCAGTCTTAGAAGAAATTTTGAAAAAACACTAGACCTTTGAGCAGTTTTGCAGTAATGATCCAACTGCCTACTTGATTACATACATTTTTGTGGATGTCATTTTCTTACTCTCTACTCCACTACACATATGGAACTGCTGTGAGTATGCCTAGAACTCACACACACACATGCACACGCACATGCACACGCACACATATATCTTGGAAACCAAGGAAACATGGAAGAGAAAGTAAGCCCTCCTACTCAGACTGCCTGGGATTTTCCTGTTGTGTTTGGAAGCTGTTGCCAAAGAATTGGACCAGAGCTGTAACCATCAATGCTGCTAAACTGAAGAGACAAGGGAGGCTCAGAAAGTCGAAACCATGATTCCCATGGCATACACATATGCAAGGCTATAGTTACCTTAATTCCTGCAGCAGATGATCCAGGGTCACCCTAAAATGAAACCCAGGAGAGATTATGCCACAAGTATTGAGAAAACAATGCAAGCCCCCAGGCAGCCATTACCCACATGGATGCCCAGAGGGATTCTACATATGCCCAATGAGCCTACCCGTGCCCCACAGGACTTTGTATATCAATAGACCCAGCCACTATAGGACAACAGCATGTAAGAGAAACGATGCCCTGCCTAAAATCATGGGTTTACTCTGAATACAAAACATGAAAAGACTATTTCTTGAAATAACTAAGAATATACAAACATGAAGCCATTCCCTTAATAAGATGCTAAATATATATTCTCAAGCAATGAATTGTAACTGAGGGATTTGAATGTTCTGGTTTTGAATCTTAGCTTCTGGGATTTATTAATGTCACTGGCTATTTACAGGGAGTTCCTGCCCTTCTTGGTCTTTGGAAGGTCAAGGTTCAACAGATGAAGTCAAAGGTTAGTGATGTTGTTCTGCAAAAGCCATGCTGCAGATCAGTTTGTCACCATCATGAAGCATGAGCATGCCTTTTCCTGTGTTACCCTCACTGTACCATAACTCAACCACCGGCAAGTCACAGGATAATGAATGACATGTGGGTAATGGGAATACATGGAGGGGCTAAAAAAGTCTTCAGATAGAATCTGACTTTTAACTCTTTAAAGAGATCAAGAGAGAGTTTATTCTGGAGCCATTTTGAGTGACCACGGTCCAGGAGTACAGATTTAGGGTACCTGAAATTTCATGTTCCAAAATGGAAGCAGTTTCATGAAGCTTTATAGTTTTACAGAGCAAAGAAAGTCATATGTCAAGATAAGTTTAAAATATATTGGTGGGTACATCAGAGAGGTGGTTCCAACCAGATGGGGGAAGCTTTTCTAAAGGCCTCGGGTTCTATCTGATGACATCCTTAGCTCTGGGGTTGGTAGAAGGCAATGTGGTCTGCTAAGTTAACAGGTTCCAAAAGGTTTTTTTTATCTGCAATTCCCAGGATGTTAGTTCTGACATAGAGGTGGGGAAGAGATGGCTATTCGGGGGGAGTCTGGCTTTTTCAAAGACAGTGTTTGTCCAGATTTCATGGAGGATGACTCCACTCCTAGAAACACACTATCCTAAGGATAGGACCAGTGCAGACAGGAACATGGAGAAGAGGTAAGACTGTCACTCATTTGTAAACGAGGCAGCAAAAGGCCCAGATTGTCAATCTCGCTCTAGTCCCCTCCATCCTAGGAACATGCAAAGACACAGAAAAGGAGGGGACATTCGAGACCGTCAAGGAAACTGAAGTGGGGAGGCCAGAGTTGAGATTCGCTAAGCTCTGTCATCTGCACAAATACTCAAGCATTTCCAGGAGTCTGTTCCCTTGTCCTAGAGTCCAGAAGCTGCTCATCAATCTCTTTTAGAGACAGACACACAGACAGACAGAGGCCTCAGGTCCCTGTGCTCTGACCGGCACACGGCCCCTTTCCTCATTTCCGCTCACGTCTTCCCACGGACGGCGCTTCTCTTGCTTTAGGTCTTGGTTTACATGGCTTTGCCTCAAGGAACAGTTCACCAGTTCACCTCCCCCCGGGGCCCCCCAGGAGCACACCTACTGTAGCTTCATGCTTCGTTTGTGTCGGGCACAGCTTGTGTTGTGACTGCTGTGGGCATGGCCTGCACATTCACCTGTCCTGTTGGCAGACAGACAGCTGCATGCGAACCGACTCTGCATCCCGACCACAGGATATGCTTAACACACACGTGGTGAATGAGTGACTGACTGTCTATAAGACCATGTTTTAGTCGGGTCAGCAGTCAAGGATCAAAATGAAGAGAGACCTTTAGGAAGGGGGAAACCCAAGCTTAGGAAAGAGAAGGAAATAGTCAATTTAGTTTGTCGGGGAAAGAAGTACACACGTGACTTTGACATCTGTAATTGCCATTACCCAAGGAAAAATTAAAGTGTGGCTAAACAAAGAAGCAAACTCTTGGATGAATGAGCCTTCCCTTCCCAACCATTCCCATTCAAATGCGTTCCAAATGAGGGGTGAAATAAATGTGGTGAAGAAAACAATACTTGTTTCTATTTCTACTAAACTAAGTCTGGGAGCCCTCAACATTAATGAACCAGTTTGCAATATTTTGGATAACATGACCTTTGTAGTACTGAAGACAAAGTACTTGACTTTGTGAAGCTCATTCTGCCTTGTTTATATCTTAGCCTCCCATGCACGGAAGGCATTGCTGCTTCCACTTAGTGATGAGGAAGCTGAAGGAGCTCCAGTGAAGTGAACTTCGAGCTTCCCCAACTGTACTTCCATGCTTGCTCTTTTTATCCGACCGAGAAAAGGACTGCTGGACTATATCGTTTTGACAATGGGTCCTAAAGGCTAGAGAAAACGTGTACATTAAAGGTAGTTCTTGTATTAACCACTTGTAGTGAATACGAGAGTGTTTGGCTAACCTCCTACATGAGAAGAAAGACTGGATTTTGTCCTCAGAGAAAGTAGATGGGAAGGAAAGCCCAACAGTGAAAGGCTGCTTTACTTGTGGAAATCAGGGAGGCTTCATTTGATGGACAACTCATAGTCATATCTTTATTCTCTTTTTAAAAGATGCAGAACTGTGAAATCTCCAGGGATTTCTATAACTTTTAAGAGCAAGGCCACTGCTGGACAGGACAATGTTCCAAGTAGCTGAAATGGAGCAGGGGATGTTTATAACCCTGTCCCCAAAGTACAAGTGCACACAGGGTTAAAGCAGGAAACGGTCTCCCAGCCCTGGCTGGTGTACATGCCTAGCTTCATTAGTCAGTGGGCTAAGCCACAGACAGAGAAGTTCTGTGAGGTAAATGAACTTGACTTTGCTGTTATATTGTTTTGTTTTTTTTGAGACAGGGTCTCACTCTGTAGACCAGGCTGGCCTTGAACTCATAGAGATCCATTTGCCTCTGCCTCCCGTGTGCTGGGATTAAAGGCACACACCACTACATCTGGCGACTTTACTGTTTTTCACTTTCAGTCAAGAACTGGTTTTGTATGTGGTTGTTTTCAAACACAGTACTCAGCAAGTCATAAAATATGCATATGTTAATAAAGACAGAATAAGCAAATGCAGGCTATAGAAACTTTGTGCCATTCAATGAAAATATGAAGTTGTTTAAGATTAAAGAAAAAAAAAAGGTTTTCCAAACAGTATTTACTGTCTTATAACAATGTCCTGGAACCTGGATTAGCACCGGGACTAGAAGAGATTGGCACTATGCAGTTTTTGGTTTGACTTTGGGGACAAAGGATGGAAGATTATAGCTTAAAAGTGATGTGCTTGGTGTCAAATGGACAAGGGGTGGAGCTGTGATGGCTAGTTAGAATGACCTGGGAAAGGAGTTTCAATGAGGAATTGTTAGGATTAGGTAGGATTTTCTTAATTGGGTTGAGGTAAGATGACCCACCTTGAACGTGAGCAGCACTAGTTCATGGCTAGGCCTTGGACTAGTACAAGCATGCCCACACTAATTCACTGCTCTCTGCTCTTGATCACACAGGGAATGTGACCAGCTGCTTCACGCCTTGACCTCCCTACAATGATGGACCAAAGAAACCCTGTCTTTCTTACTTTTGTAAGAGGATTTTATTGCATGATCTAGAAATGAAACTAGACAGTATTTGTTTGTTCCTTTTCTAGTGAGCTCATTGTCCTGTTAATTAAGAAATTACAGCAAAGAACAGTATATATTAGGAACAGAATTACAGGGTGTTGTTCAGGTATACAGGGATGACCTGAGAAGTTTAAGAGACTAAAGAGCTTCCCTAGGAAATGACTTGTGAATCCAAGGTTCAAAGGATTGAAGACTGAACAAAGCTAGAAAATGGAGATGAGGAACTGGGAGGGGGAAGAGAGAGCAGGCATCTAAACAAAGGATGGCATGGGCAGGATTAGAGAGGACCAGGTGCTGACTGCCCTGGTGTGTCCTTGGACACAGCCCTCCAGGTGTGGTTTTAAGACAGATTGGTTGGTAAGGGCAAATAGGACACGCCTGTGAAAGACAACATGCTTGAGTTCCAGATGTTAAATCAGAAGGCAATGCATGGATAGAGACAGAGGCCATGGGAGCAAAGAAAGGTAAGGGACAGGCAACTCGTGCCAATAAGTGGAGCTGGAGCTCTTGACTCGGTAGATAATACCACATAGGCTACGGCAGTGTGGTCCAACCATTCAGTGAGCTGTACAGCCAGCCACTTGCAGTGGATCAGAAATCGATTCCAACATTGTTTGGTGGAATTAACACTCCAAAGACTAGAATACAAAGCTTCCACAGTAACTTCCCATGTGATTGAAATCAGTCTCTGGCAGGTTAGTCTTAAGCTGACTGTACTGTTTTGCTGGCCACAGAGAAGCCCTGCCCAGTCAGTGGTTTTTATAGCTCCTAGCATTTCCAGATGACCAGCCTGGAAAGCCTCAGATTGCTTTACCATCCGAATGCACTGAGTTGGATCAAAAGGAAAAAAAAAATCCATTAAAGTGAATCAGTCAATGATGTAATTTACTACATCAATAGCAGAAAAAGGCTTTAAATTTTTTTTTTTTATTTTACCCCTCCAAGTTGGAAAGTGATGAATGGGTTTCACAAACTGAAGACAAAGGCCATAAGAGGAGTGTTTCCGACATGCTGGAAACAAATTATAAGACAGGAGCAGGAAATGTTTAAAAACCACGTCAAAAATGATATTCCAATCACTACATTCTTGGGATGAATGCTGTGGGTCAGATTACATATTATACACGTTACAGATCGCTATTTACAATCCCCTGTTTAGACCCATTGAAAGTTTATAGAAACGATTTCCGCTTTAACTGAGGCATTTCTTGTACTTAATTTCAGCTGAACAATAAAACTTTTTGATAAAAAAAGAAAAGAAAAGAAAAACAACCATGTCGTTGATTTCAATTTCCACAAGGTAGGAAAAGTTAGCATTTATTGAGAGTTTATGATGTGTGAGTCCGTATGGTAACTGATTTGCATTATGTATAAAGCAAAACCGACATTCCTTTGAGACACTTGGGTCCTTTCAAGGAAAAACATTGTTTTACTGTTACAAAATTAAATTTCAAAACCTGTGTGAGTAAAGAAGCAATTACTGGCCTATGTTCCAAAAACGGAGTTTAAAAAAAAATCCACTCTCTAAGACATAAAACGCTCTATTAAAATTCACATAGGTGCAGTTTAAATTTGATATATTGTATTGTTGTTTGAAGAAGCTGCCTTCTGTGTACAGTATTTCCTTTGTTTTAAGCAAAGGTTGGCTACTGTAGCTAAGTCTTGCTGGATACTTCCAAGACTGGGCCAAGCATTGCTTTATTTATTTGTTTATTTATTTATTCATTTGAGACAGGGTTTCTCTGTGTAGCTTTGGAGCCTGTCTGTCCTGGATCTCCCTTCTGTAGCCCAGGCTGACTTCAAACTCACAGAGATCCGCCTGCCTCTGCCTCCCGAGTGCTGGGATTAAGGGCGTGCGCTACCACCCCCCAGCCTACTTTTATACTTTTAAATGGTTAAAAAATAATCAAAGCAACAACAATATTACAAAATACACACAAATTACATCATCTCCCAGTCACCAGGCCCAGAAACAAAATCCCTTTTGAACCCGGCCCCACTCGTTTCTTTGGCATGCTGTCTGTGGCTGCTACAATCACAGAGCCACGGAGTTGTGCTGAACACTATGTGGCCCACAAAGCCTAAAATATTAATCTTTGGAACAAGCTGGCTTATCTCTGCTTTTAGACAAAAAGATGAAAGCTAAATAGACCATCATCCTCTGGGTTCACATAGCCAGGGGTTCACATCCTGATCTAGGAGCATGCACTAAATACTTGCATGTCGTCCTTGAGGACAGCTCGGTATTTACACTTGGAAGATAAAGAGAGGCAGCTACTGCAGGGGTTCTGAAATAGGGATGGAAGGGTAGGTCACAGCACATAGACTTGCCTGCCAGCTCCACAGCCAAGACTTTTTCAGTTCACACTGTCAACGGTGCTGAGGCCCAGACACCCTGCTCCTCAAGACACTGAGAATCTACCCTACATTCAAACTGTTTCTCAAATACAAACAGTTGCTACTTAGTGACATTAATTTGTTCCTACCTCCATGCCATATTTGTATTAATATTTATGAGATGGAGAAAGATAAGCTTCTATTTATTTTATGAGCATGTTTTTATGACTAACCATTATCCATCTGTAGAGTCATAATTTTCAAAATGGAACATCTCTCTCTCAACTGTGAGCCTAAGTGAATAATCCTCCCATTCATCAGTTACTTCGCTTGGTTTGCACTGAAATCCATCCGCTCTGGTTCTCTATTCAGCTTCTCAAAGAGTTTTCTTTCCAAATCTGAGCACATCACGTGGATGAGGGAAAACATCCTTCTGATGCCATGGTGTCAGGGATGTAAAATACAAACCCAAGCAAACGCCGTACTGACGGACTGGTGGGACGAGAGAGAGGGAGAGAGACAGAGCAGGGAGGCGTGTGCTGTAAACGCTCACCAGTGTTCCAAAGACCAAGGAGGGGAAGGCAGAATGCAAGGGCCGCCGTACCCAATGTTCCTGACATAAACACTGCAATTGAGTGCTAGTAACGTAAGACTCAACTTTTCAATTTTGTCCTCACTCACCAACACACTTCCTTCTAAATCTAGGGCAGGCCAAATCACTCCCGGAACGCCCCTCCTAGGCCTCCGTGAAGACACACTGCCACACGAGTAAGTGTGGTTATTGCCTGAGAGACCTATTGTTGGAAATTTACTTATTTTCTAATTTTTGGCAGGCCATTTTGCTCTCAGAATATTTAAATTTGTGGGTAGGATGTGGAATAATCACTTTTTAGAAGTCAAATACTGAACTGTTTTCCTAACTTGAGAGGTTTCTCTGGGCTGTCTTCCAAATCTCCCAGCTTCAGACACATTCAATGATATTCATGCTCATGCACACAGCCTTCCGTCTTTCACAAGACCATACCTTTTCACCTGCATCACCTTTGGGGCCATTTTCTCCAGCATCTCCCTGAGAAGAGGACAAAGTGATACACTTACATCTACTGGTGACTTGAAGCAAAGAGCATCCTCTCTTGCATTCTCCCTTGGACACACTCTTGTTACAACCCACTGTAAATGTTCACAGAGCCCACGAGCTTGACCAGGCGACTGACGCCCATACAATTACTTTTATTACACGAACACGGCTGAGCACCTTCAAACAGCACAGGGTTAACACAAAGCGGTGATGTCTCTGCCAGACTTCTCATGGTTGACGTGGACACCAGCTTCCCTCCTGCACTCTCTTTTCCTCTGCCTAAAGTTCCCCACAGCAGGGCTCTCCTGTCTGTCACTTCCCACAGCATGCCATGGCACTTCTGTTTGCTACTTCTGGGCCCTCTTCATGCTGTGCAAGCCTGCTCTTTTCCCCCTACAAGCTGTATAAATTCTACTTGTCTTCAAACCAATCAAAGGCTCCAGGGCTTCCAAATGAATGCCGTGGCCTCCAAGGCCTATGGACTGAGTATTTATCTACTTGGGGCTCCATAGGCAGTATTCAGAAAAAGGAATTTCTATATTTTTATTAGATATCATCTCTCCCAAATCACAGTAAACTGAGTCAGGGGAACGTGTGCTTCTTTGGTTACTTTCCTACTGGTCCAGTGACATCTCCTTCCTACCCACAAGGCAACGCAAAGGGGAAAGGTTTCGTTTTATCTCTGCGCTTTGCCCCAGTAAACTCTGAATGCTTTCATTTAAGCCTTAGAGCATGCTAGAGAGGAAATGTCAAGGATTTCAGACTCAGTAGGACGGAGTCCAGCGCTAGCACTCAGCAGGCAAAGCAATGCTCTTTGCACTGAGGTTTTCCTGGGTCACGTGAGGATAAGGATACATTACGCAGCTGTAAGAACTAAGCCGTGCACCGTACACAGCATTTCAAACCACACCAGCACACTCTGAAAAACAGTCTTTGCTGCCGGAGATCCCAGCGCCTTGGTGTTTGTGGCGTTCCTCTGCTGGGCTGCCCTTCTCTCTAGCTTCAGAGGAGGTCACTTTTCTATGATTTCAACACGTCCACAGAATTTAAGAGAGAAACCAGCAGTTGCAGTTTCTCAAGAATGAGAAGGTAGAAGAGAGATACTCACTTTCCCCCTCCAAAGTTCCTTTTACCATTTCAAATAAACGTGAACGGAACCTGCCTGGGCTGTGTACAGTGGGCCAGGAGGGCATCACCCCATCTGATGAACCGGAGATGGGCGCTGGCATTGCTCCCCCTCTCTCCCCAATTTCTACATTAACCAGTTATTTGACGACTAATTAATGTCAAGTTAATGCCCCTGAACTGGCTGCGTTAGAGTACACACTCTACGGCAGTGTTGAGAGATGGCTTCCTCACGTGCTTTTTAGAAATCGGCTTGAAAACCCCCTTAGAACGCCAATCTCCTCATTGGGAAATGGGGCTCAGAGGAGCTGTGAAGTAAAGAGACTGACTGTCCCTTCACGAGTGCCCTTTAACCCCTATTTTGCTCTTCTTCCAATCCAACATTGCCTCCTTTCTGCTTTACAGGGCGGGAAAATACAGTTAAATTGAGGACTGTTTTCCTGATCTTTTCACGAACTTCTTTTGCAAGTAGGGTTACGATGTTTGTCAGAAAGACTATCACAACGTATCCTAGCATCTAGCACTCCACGGAGACACACCCAAACACCACTGCAGTTAGCAGAGGGAACCTGGGGTACAAACAGAGCCCTACACAGTAGGCGTTTGAAAACTAGTAAGACAGGCCTGCAAGGAATACCAGAGGCACCTAACAGGGATTAACATGCAACCCTGACTCTCTGTTTCTTCCCTTTTCTGGTTTGGATGGGGATTCTTTGTGGGGTCACTTTTAGCCAGTCACTGCAGGTAAACATCTGTATCCCTTTGACCTTTGACCCAGAGTCCCCAGCAGCAGCAGAGACAGCTGTGGCATTAGCAAGTATGCAGAATGGGTTTTTACAGGGCTAGGGGTCCCTGAAAGCCACTGTGAGCCTGGCAGGCAGTGTTTGCTCTTCTCTCCTTCCTTCCAAGCCCCAATTCAAAAATTATACGGAAGATAAAAGCCATATTTTCTCTTTCCCTATTTGACAGTCTGAAAGATGGGCAAATGAATCTTCCCCAATCTCCACTTCTAACTATCTGTCCATCCATCTGTGCATCTATCCACCATCCATCCTCTCACGCATCTAGTTCAGTTGGAGTGTAGCTCTGGAGAAGGGGGGGGGGTGATAAACAACGCAAAGCTATCCTTACCTTTTCTCCTTCTTTTCCAGGCTCCCCCTGAGCACCAAAACAGAGATGGAGAGACATTAATGAAGAGCTAATAGAGCAGTAGCAAACAAAGCAGGCACTGAACACACACTGAATGCACTAGGTGAATTATAAAGCACATTGTCTATTCTGGCCTTAGTTTCAACATGAAAACAAGTTACACAAATATCCAGAAGAATTGGGTACAGATACCAATACCAACTTTAATCTTAAGTCCTTACTTCTATAAGGATAATGATATGTGCAGTAGATAAGGTCACCCAGGAGTGGACTGGGACATTAAGGGGGAACACAGTGTGGCAAACTCAAAATCAGTAAGGTGGGCTAGCATGTCCTTCCACAAAGCTGTCTTAAAGCATGTCCTGATGCATGGGTTATTTCAGGGCTGACCCTGGTACAGCTCTGCAGTCCTGGACATGATCATAAACACTCTATGCAGCACACTCTGACTCCTCGACAAGATCATCAGTTCTGTGACCGAGATACCAGAATGGAGCAGCCTTGGTGAGGGAGGTTCTTACTAGAAATGATAACCAAGAAAACACAGGGTTTAAAAGAGGAAATTGCTCTCTGAAGAGAATTGCATTTCCCCTTTCTCTAGGAAAGGGCAGGGGACAGAGAGATGTTTTAAAGTGCACACATCTTACAATGAAATTTCCTGATGGGGAGCTTGAGTAAGTTGCCAGGAGACCAGACTGCTTAAAATGTTTTAAGGAGATTATTGTGGAGAAAAAGAAAACCAAAGTTACAGAACCCAATCTAGAAGTCAGTTTGGAGACAAAGTTCTTTTCATTCTCTGGAAATCAACCTGACCCCCTGGCTTTCTGCTTTTCTGGTGACCTTCGCCACTCAACATCCGTCCTGATGGCTGCATTGCCAGCCAACACAGGAATAGTACTGTGAGTACTCATCACGAATTAACTCCGACCATTGGGCTTCTTAGTAAAGTACAAGAAAGGGGAGAAGACAGGAGAGGGCTGGACTCCCAGAAGGAATATTATCTTTCTTCTTCAGGACAAAAAGGGGCAGGTCCATGCATTTTAGGTCTGTCCCCAGTACCTAAATAGCAGCGTGACATGTAAAATCAGTTGACAGACATCTGTGGGTTCAGACTCACACCAGCACAGCTGATGGGATTAGACATGAGTTTTGTACTTCAAGGGGTGTTCACTCATCAAAGGATTTGGGATTTGTCTGCCTGCCTGGTTTAAACTGAACTGTCACCGATCTTTTTTGATTTAACGGATCCATTTGTTCTTCAAGAAACCAAGAAAACAGGCAATCCAAAAAAAATCCTCATTACATTTTTTCCCTATTTAGTAATTCAAACTATATCCATTTTTAAATTCTAAACACACCACATCTTTATTCTGTTCTTTGTCTGACTAACTGGCCATGTTGTATAGAAGCTGAAGGTGACCAAATCTTGAGAAAAAGTCGTCATGGCTCTGGGGACATCATCTGTAGTGGGGTTTGCTAATATGCACAGTTGAGGCAGTATGAACATGACCTATGTTTTCACAACTTATTAAGGGGTAAAATGACAGTGGCCATTTTGAGGGCTTTCTTACGCTATTTGATTATCCCACAAGAAGTATTTTTTTAAAATTATATTATAAGTGTTTTCCTTGCATGTATGTCTGTGAACCGTGTGAGCCTGGTATCCTTGGAGGTCAGAAGAGGGCACTGGATCCTCTGGGACTGGAGTTACTTACAGAGGGTCATGAGCTGTGGGTACCAAGCTTTGAACCCGAGCACCAGGTGCTCTTAACTGCTTAGCCATCTCCCCAGCCCCACAAGAAACATTTTAGATGGTCATATCCTATTTCTTTTCTGCATGTCTAATGTTAATGACAATCGTAAACATAATGTAGTCATTAGTTACCAAGTTCTATGACTGAGTATTATACCACTGACAAAAACGTCTACCCAACTACAACCAGAAAATAGCTTAACAAACTGTGACAGCTTAAAACTGTGTAGAAACCACGCAGTGGATGACTGTGCTTGGCTTTATCTGTACCAACCTTTGGTCCTGGGAGTCCACTTTGCCCTGCTGCTCCAGGTGATCCAGGCTCACCCTCAAAATAGAAAGTATACATTACTAAGCAAAACCAACCAACCTAGAACATTGTAGAGATGAGAGGAGTTACTGGCCATCCTAGAATGTGCTAGAAAAACAGAGCGTAAGTAACTACTAGAATAATTAGTTCCAGCGCAGTTCAAATTTTACATGCTTGAGAACAAAGTATTCAACTGGGTTAATTTTCTTTGTGTAGCCTTTTCACCACTAAGAAAGCTGAAGTGAGTTATCAGTAGGGCTAACAGCTAATATGGTTCTGGGTACCATCCAATTAGTATCTGTTGAAGGATAAGGGTCGCTTGGCAATGATAAACTCTCTTGGTGGAGAACTTTAAAGCGATCTATCAGCTCAGTTAAATAAAGACTAAATCACTAGATTTTTCTTATTAAACTTTAAGTAACATTTACAGATGTCTATTTTGAAAATACACATCCTTGAACACCTACCTAATCTGCTAATACACATTTGATAAAAAAGCAAAAGTTCAAAAGGCTTTGTAAAAATGGTTTACAGTGGTGTTATAAAAGTGCTTAAAACACCAGTCTTAGTCCTCGTGGTCGTACTGAATGATCAGCTTTTATGAGAAAGGTAATGGCTGCTGGGCTAGAGAATGCCCCCATTTCAGGAGGATGGTGGTACATACCATCTTCTCTGACCAGTGAGTATTTTCCAAAAAGGGAAACAAAAATGAAACAGAAACAATAACAAAAAAGTCCAAGCCCTGCAAAGTGCCCAGAAACAAAAGACACCATGTCCCCTTATGATGTTCCCATGTGGCTCATACTTCTGTCCATCATAATTTAATTTCCATCTATGAAACATTCCCAGTGTCCTTCACCATGTGATTGACCTCTAGACAGCTTTCTTTTTTCCACAGAGAAAAGTAAGGCTGCTTCTTAGTTGATTTCTTAAAGACAATGTTTATTTTAAGAGCAGTTTTGGGTTCACTACAAATTTAATTCATTTTGAAAACTGTTTCCCAAGTAACCTGGGGTCATTTTTTAAATTTTTTTCAGATTAAAAACCATGTACATTAATAACAAATATTTCTTTTTTCACATTTTATCTATTTATCTCACTATGTGTATGTGTGCATGCACAAGCCACAGCATATGTGTAGAAGTCAGAGGACAACTTGAGGGAATTGGATCTCTCCTATTATGTGAGTTCCAGGCATCAAATGCAGGTCATTAGGCTTGGTGGCAATCACTCTCACCTGTTGAACCTAAGAGGTTGAGTGGAGACAGACAGAGAGAGAGAGAGAGAGAGAGAGAGAGAGAGAGAGACAGAGAGACAGAGAGAGAAACAGAGAGAGACAGAGAGAGAGATACAGAGAGAGAAACACAGAGAGAGACAGAGAGACAGAGAGACAGAGAGAGAAATGGAGAGAGAGAACTGGAGAGAGAGAAATGGAGAGAGGGAGAGAGAGAGCATGAGAGTTTAGAGTTGCTAAAAAGAGAGAGACAGAGGAGAGACAGAAAGAGAGAGAGAGGGAAGAGATTGATTTATATTTTCTTCATCATTTGATTCATATATCCCATCTACAAGTGGCTTTCCAGAAGGCATAGAACCCTGAGGTAAATATAACCTACAGAAAGATATGTGTGTGCAGCTACCAGATAACCCAGGCCTGTGTAGCTTGTGGTGTCTTTCTCCTAGCAGAAAGTATTTCACTCTTGTTCTGGAGGGTAACTGCGGAAGTCCTGATCTGCTGGGAGAAATTCTGCATCCTGCATAAAGTCACATTGTAACTGTAACTCTTGCACAGTTTCTTTGGTAAGAGGACAAAAGAGTTGACTTCCAGTAATGAAGGACATTGTGGGGAAGTTTTGATATGCCGTTTGGACATAACAAAGGGCAAGAACTCGGAAACAGAATCCGCCCTGAATGAGAACCATCATTTACTACACAAACAGAAAAGAGCTACCGAGGCTGCCTTCAAAGACCTGGCGACAGGATGCTCCAACATCATAACTCATGGTGTAACGCAGCACAGAGAGGATGCTGCAGGGAACAATGTAAACTCTGTTTGACTTTCAAAGAATAACCATGGTAGCCAGAGTCATTTCAACAAAACATGGTTAAAGCCCTGGATTCGGGAAAAACTCATGCTGAGACTTGAAGTGGGGAAGAAAAATATCGCTTAGGTGGCTGTGTAATGTTTTCCTCAATGTATGAACCCCAAGGGACTAAAAGCTGGACTCTTTCTCTCTTGTTCCTATTACTAAAAAGAACCTTCGACAGAAGAAACCAGACTCATAACCTCTCTCTGTGGGAATGACTTTCACACGGTCCTGTTTCCATAGTCTTTTTTTTAACTCACAGTTATGTATTTCTAAGCAGCTATCAGCATGTCCCATAGTGTAATGTTATGAGTTTTTATCATCAGGCCACTGGATTTGTTTCTACAGGGCACACTCATGATTGTCTTAGGAGTAGTTTGATTAGCCTCTATCAAAGTCAGGTGTGACCAATCTTTCACTCAATTCCGCATTGCTGAATACTCAGGTTGTTTAAAAGAAGTATCTGGAAAATACAGTCATATTTTTCTAACAAGTTCTTTAATTATGAAAAATTCCCTGTATTTATTTTGTAGCCACACTGGGAAAATTTTAAGGCACCAACTGCATGCTTCTAAATGGCTTTCTAAAGGAAAGGTGGTGGATTCAACATGGCCTTGGCCTCTAGAACTGCAAATGGAAGAGGGTGTGTGTGTGTGTGTGTGTGTGTAAGGCTAAAACTAAACATTCTCAGAGTGGGCAAGTAAGTGTCTGAGAGGCAAAGAACAGCAAAGAGTCAGCTGTAAGGTAGAATCCAAGTCACCCATTCCCAATCTTGCTTTTCTTGTAATTGAGCAGCTTGTATCCAAAAACTCATTCAATTTACCATGTTTCATTTTTAGCATTAAACATTGGATTAGCGTTAGGGAAGTATCCAGTTGGCTCCAAATATTTCTACTTAAGGTCTAAGACACAGGGCAGATCTCTTGGACTTCTACAGGGCTTAGCATGTTTTCTATAAAGTGTGGGGCTGGAATCAATGCTCCCTCGTTCCTTATAAGATTTAGTATTACTATCATCCCTTGTTGTTGGACCATAGATGTCATCTGTAGATGAAGTCCAAGCTTGGCTGCTCTAGTTCGTATATTTGCACATTATCCCTGATTTCCCCAAATTCAACCGTGTTGGCTAATTCCTCACCCTTAGTCTCTATCAGCTGTCTCCTTTAGGCACTGGTGAGGACCCCTTGTCACAGGCACGGTCTGTCTTGGTCTCATTGGCTTCTCATTTCTTCCTCTTCCATCTCACCTTCCTCCTCCCTCCCAGACCATCCTGGGAATTCAGCTTCAGTCTGGACCAGTCTGTAACATTTTTAGCTTCTACTCGACACCCGACACACCTGTTATTGCCATTTGCATTTTCTGGAGGCAGAGAAGCCTTTAGAACATGACGAAAGGAAAACCAGAAAGCTCATCCTGGACAATTAGATTTGGTTCTGCATCGGAGGACTGGGCATCCCTGTAGGGGAGTTTTGTCTCGTTTATCCCATAAGTAAACTTCTCCCATCAAATCAGAGTCTCAGTCCTCTTTGGCAATATGATATTAATTAGTAGAAAAGCAGACAGGTATGCCAGCCAGGAATTAAATACAAATATGCTGCTTTGGATCATTTGTTGACATGGCCCTTAAGCTGATTGAAATAATAACTAAAGAAAACCTAGCAAGCTTAAGGGAAAAAATGATAAACGTCTAAAAATTACAAATATCTAAAGATGTATAATAAGTCACAGTAGATTAATAAATCTCAGCATGAGCTAGTTTTGGAAGAAGTCTGCTCATCAATACCTTAGGTTCCTATGGTGCTAATTGAGACAGGCATGTGTGCAAAACAATTTGGAAAACAGTACTAGGAGGCAAAGAGATAAGCGTTTAGGAGGTCACTCAACATGGCTGGATTACATTTATATGGGTACAATTTACATACAAGAGAGGCATTGTTTGTCTTGAGCATATTAATGCAATTTGAAGATTTAGCTGGGAGTACATCCCCTATTTACTGCCCACATGATAGCTCCCTCTTCCTTTTCCCTACCTTCTCTTTCCCACCTCTTAGTTCTCACTGGAAAGAGTCTTGGTGATTACATACCAATAGCCAGCCTGTGAGCTCTGCAAGCTCGGCACACTGGGGTTCCCCTGTAGCTACTCCATTGTTTCCCCCATCCTTGTGTGCTCACACTTGGGAATGTGGGGTAGGGAAGAGACCAGTGTGGATTCTGGAAACAGAGTCAGGACATACGAGGCAGGCATCCTGGTACCTGGGAAATGATCTTGTAGATAAAAGAGGCTAGAAGGAGGATACTGCTTACCTAACAGAAGCCCTATCCAGAATTTCCTTTATAAAACAACGTGGAAAAGAGCAAATGTGACCCGAAACTACCCAGAGAGCACACTGCTGCAGAGAGCTTTCTTTCTGTATGTGAAAAAGTTGTTCTTTGCACACACTTTTGTGGAAGATGACGTGAGAAGACAAAATGGGGATCCAGATTAAATGGGCTGTATGCAGTGGAAGAGTTTCTTAGAACTGGGAGAAATCAGCTAAAACACGTTTTTCCAGCTTCCCCATGTCACATAAGTCCTCTAAATTAGGCCATCTAGGTTCACAGAAACTTCTGAGTGGACTGACACCATCAGAAGAATTTCAACAATCAAAGGCAATGGTCATCCATCATGAGGGGGATGAGCGGGGGACCTTAACCTATCCAGTCGTAAGGAGCTCTGTCTATTGTTGCATGTATGGGGGAATGACCCTTTACTCCATAGATGCAAGTAGGACGGAATAAAGAGTCAAGCCCCAGCCACCTCCTGCCTCAGAGCAGGAAAAAGCAAAGCAGCAGCAGGAAAGATGAGAGATGAGGGCAAGTGCATCTCAGCTGAAAGCCTCAGACGCCAAAGCAGGCAGAGCCAAAGCCCGCACTGTGCTGGACTTTCCAGTTTATGTGGCTTAAAGAAATGCCTGTATTCTTACAATGGGAACCTGATACTTCTTAGACCAATGGTTCTCAACCTGTGGGTTGTGACCCCTTTGAGCTAGAATGACCCTTTCACAGGGGTCACATATCAGATATATTTACATTATGATTCATAACACTAGCAAAATTACAGTGATGAAGTAGCAACAAAATAATGGCTAGGGGTCACCACAGCCTGAGAAACTGTATTAAAGGGTTGTAGCATTAGGAAGGTTGAGAACCTGTCTTAGACCTTGCAGCAGAATATGCCCTTGAAAATATTTTTCTTTTTAAAATATCCACCTAAGATCTTTCTTATAGTGCTGTTCTTTTTTTAGAAACTTCATTTTTATCTATTTTTGTGTCTTTCTCATCATATATCTTGACGCCATTCACTTCCCTGTCCTTTTGTGTATGTCCTCTGCCCTTGCAGCCTCCTCACAAAATAACAATTGAAGAGGAAAAAAGAAAGGGGAAAATCTCATCATGGAAGCTGCAGTGTGACACAGTGAGTCACACAGTAACCCTTCTGTCCATATCTCTTTACTTGAAATTGTTCATTGCAAAGAGTCATTGGTCTGGTTCGAGGCCTCTGGTTTCTGCTACATTATTGATGCTGGGCCTTCACTGAAACTCGTCTTGGATATCCTGTTGTTGCCCTGTGTCATGGAGATCCTGCAGCTTTGGGTCTGCAGGACTGGTCCCTTCACATGCTCCAGGAGATCGTAGATGGGGTAGATGTTGGGGTGGGCCAACTCATAACCCTGCTTGTGGGCCTGGGTAGTTGCAGGGTTGGTCCGTCCACCAGCTCTCCCCTGTCTTCACCACCAGGGTGAGTTCTCCAGCATTGTCCTGGCTAGTTCACCTGAGATGAGCAGGAGGCGGGGCCAGTTTTCCTGCTTTCCAATCCTCAGGGTTGGCTCTCCCATACCTACACCTTCAGGGCCAGCTCTACTGTGTTGCCCAGGTGAGGTGCAGGGGCCATTCTCTTGAGTGCTGCAGTTGATGAGGGAGGGGCTTTTACACATTATATGTGCAATATAATCAGCTCTAGTGAGCCAATATTTCTGTGTTCTCTTCTGTAAAACACACTCTTTTAAAATGAGATGTCAGGCAAGTGAGCTTCATGACACAGTTCATTCAGATACATCAGTCTGGCCATTCTGCTTTGCAAAACAGCCTGTGAGGAGCTTCCCCACTCTCCCTTTGCCAATCAATCCCTTAGCTGCTTATTCTCCTTTGTTCCAATGTTTCCATCTATGCGACTGACAGTTGCATTCAATTTTGGAGTAATATGCTTATATGAAGTCGAAGGGGAGCAGTGGTTTGGAAAAAAGTATTACTCTATAGCAAAGAAGTAGACTACTTTCAATTAGCTTTATATTTTCCTCTAAAGAGATTTAAAATTAATTATATAAAAGACAGGGTTATATTTAGTTTCATTTAACAAGTTGAACTGAATGAGAAGTCAGTTCAAGAGCAGAGTGAGCAGTATATGGAATGTTTGAGACTATAAAGCACACTAAAGGATGCAGTGATCTTATGGAAGAATGAGTAATGGGTAAATGAAGATGCTAACAAGGAAGGATGAATGTTACCATGGTAACTATAGGAACAGTGGTCTTAGGTTCTTAGGATTCTAGTTTTCATAATCTCTAAGAAGACAGGAAATGTAACAAATGTAATTCAATTCCCACTGTTAACCAATGCAAGGAGTAAATTATTATAAGATAATTTCCATGAACCATTAACTAATCTGGAATCAGAAATCAGTCATTTCTTTTCCTTACCATTTTTACTTATTGGACAACTATAAAAAGTCACAATTAAATAGCTCACTGGCAAGTTCTGCTACAGGAAACTTTTAGGCTATAGCAAATAGACCTACAACATATTGAAATCCTTCAAGAATTTAATTCAAAGTTGGGAGTGTGCTAGAGACAGAATCTTAGCTGCACACATGACAAGCATATACTTATTGCTGACCTACATCTTCAGGCCTTAATCCTACTTTTAAAAAGATTGAAACAAGAAAGACATTGTGTTTAATGGTTACAGTGACTGAATCAAGCACAAAATATTGGGTTCACTGTGTGGTTTAATTGTGTAGACTTGAGTCAATGGCTTGACCTTTGCAAGTCTGGAGGCTTCCATTTATCTGTTTTCTAAATATACTTACAATAAAAAATGCCATTAGAAGTATTTTGTGAAGACGAATGTCAGCTAAGAACCATGAGACTCCTGGGTAAGAGATGAAACAGCATTCCAAATACCATGGCCACAAGCTAATGAAAATTTAATGTCACTTAAAAACCACACAGCTATCTGGGGTAGATTCATAGACGACACATTGGTCTCAACATTATGTTTTAAACTTAAAAAAAACATGATCTAAAAAAGCCTTTGAAAACTATAGTGGCTAAGATCATCTATGCTCTTCTTGTTTTGGCAAGAATCCTCATGACCCAGGACTCTGAGCAATCCTAGCTTTCACAGCAAAAATAATTTGCTTTTAATCATGAAAACAGTTGACACTCTTTTCTGGCGATAAAGGAAAAGGATTTCGGCTGAGACATACATATGCTGGGCCTTTCATGTACCACTTCTCTGTTACCAGATTTCTTTTCATGGCATTTGCCCTAATTGCTACTCAAATTATTCTGGCAATGAGTTTACTGTGCTTGAGCCAAGTAAGGTAAATGTGAGAGAAAAGAAAAATAAGGGGTTTAAAATAGCACCTATTACGAGTGTAGATTTTGAAAGAACCGATGTCCAAATATTCTAACAAAACTGTAGAAAATTCCATAGATTCTGCTAACTGCTTCTTCAGTTTAATGATGATACTTTAAGTAGCCGCCCTCTCCAGAGAGCACTTCTCCAGGAACAGGGTGTAACTGAGTCCATGGGTTGCATTTGCCTGTGTGCAGGTCAATCATAGCACACAAGTAAAATGTTCACTATAGTTTTGACGAGCGGGATCTATACATGAGAATTACAAAACTTATTTTTGTGTTCAACATAACTAGCAGCAACTGTTCATATTTTTGGTAGGGTTTTATATGGCATCTGACCTGTTTTGGCTCCTGGAAACCAGTGCAAAGTACGAGAAACCCGTTCTCAGAGCGGGGAACAAAAGATGATAGAAGTTTGTTGAATGGCCAGTGTGACATGGATGACATTCTGGGACCTATGTCATTAGGGGATAGGGAAATAAACTCACACAGTCCTTTCTTCTGTAGATAAATCTACCCCTTGAGCCCAGAGAGGAAAGAATTCTTCAAAGAACACAGGCTGTCACCTCCAGGACTGGAGACGTTAGCGAGTGGTGACTGCACTTCTGAAGCCATATGTGATGTGTCCTTTTTCCGGTCCCCCAAGTCCTACCATTCTGTCTACTCATTCTCTCCTGGGTGGGAGGTGGGCTGGGGAGGCCACAGGACTCAGAGGGAGATTCCAGCTTCCTCTGTGACTCTGTATATTCATTTTCATCCTATGTTGACTTTAAGGGGTTCTTCTCTTTGCTTGAGTTGAAGTGCTGAGACTCCTAAAACACGTGAGTATAACTAGAGATACTGAGCATCTATTAATATCACTGACTTCAGTTACCTTGTCTAGCTAGCACTATACGGCCTCTGTCTTTTATACCAGAGCTATAAGAATGTTGATAGTGTGCCCAGACAAAGACATGGAACATTCTCTCTCAGGCTAGGAGGTACCGTTCTTCTTGCTGCACTACCCCGCCCCCCACTTTTCATAGAAGACCACTTAGTATTCCTTTACAGGTTGATGCCAGAAGGAGCCAGGTTAGATTTTAATACCATGTCACCGTTATGTAAGTCTACTTACTCAGTACAATATAAAGAATTGGAAGACTACACCATAAATACATGTTACTCAGTCTTCACAAGTAATTGCATAGGTGGGCATTACAAATCTTACTTTATGGGCCACACCACTTACACTGAAGAGTCACTGTCTGGACACTAAGTGCATTGATCCTTCCTTCCATACCATGCTGCAGCCTTCAATGGGCACTGACCTCTATCCATGTGAATATACTGAAAATATCATCAGCATTATTGAAAATAAGTGACAGGTACACAGCAGAATAAGTAAATAAACATTCAGGTCGCTAATCAAAGTGGCCAATATTTAAAATAAAATAAATGTGAAACTAAGTCATCATCAAGTTTACTGTCTAAAACCAATCATCAATTTTGTCGACCTGAATGGCTTGAAAATATTGTGGTGGGAAATAAAATCTTTTCTTAAAACAGTTTTCTATGGTCCAGCACAACAGAAAACCATTTTTTTCTGTCTAGCTGTTACTTTCCAAATTTTTGATGGCTTTGAACTCCCCCCCCCTTTAACTGTAGTCAGAAAATGACTTTCTAGGCATCAAAAATGCTGCTTGGAAAAAGTGGAATTGTAACGTGGAAGAAAACATTTTTGTAAGACAGTTACAGGACACTAAAGTTCTTTCAAGAAATTATGATGTCATTGTAAACTTTCTCCTTAGAAAAAGACATTCTAGAAGTTTAAGACAATCCAACTGCAGAATTATTGCCAACTTTGCTCTTACTGCTGCAGAGACCGGTTGTCGTGGTGAAGAAGAATCCCTCTATACTTATCTTCCTAAGGATGATCTAACTGCCATGACAACTTCAAGTACTAGTGAGGATTAAAGGATGTTCTGTCCACAGTGTTTTAGTTCCAGATCTGTGAAGTAGGAAAAATAACTCTCACTGCCTGTGCTCAGACCTTTTCAGAAGGCGGATGCTGGCTTCCCACTGTTTTAGAGAAAACACATTTAAAACGCTGCAAAGATATACTGCGATACATAAAGCTGTGACTATTCACTGCTGTTTCCTTGATACGTAATTTAAACTCGGTGACTAGGACAAGAAAATGTCACATTCCTTTCTCTTTCTAAGGAAATTGCGTATTTCCTTGTAAAAATAAAAAAAAAATGAAGTCTTCAAAAGACAGTTTTCAAGTTGTTTTCTCTCAGGTTAAAGGTTTCTATAAATTTTCATGGTGGTACTCAAAGTTGGACAAAGGAAAAAAACAACAAAAAAAGAAAGACAAAGACAAATAAAACATTAAGTGTGCATGCAAGTTTGGTCTTTACCAATGTCAAAAACATCTCAAGTTATTTGACTTTTAAATCTCCCTTATAGCAAGTACTTTTCAAAGTTTTGATCATGTTTCCCCCACATGATCTACAGTGTTGTAAAAAGAAAGTCAGTCTTCTATCTTTACCAGGATTGAGGAAAGGAGAGAGGAAAGTACATTTTACTGAAGTATAAATGGGTTCCTGGCCTGGGCTGTGGATGAGTACCCAGTATTTGGCTTATGTAATAAAGGTACTAGGAGCCTTGATCTGGACTATTGATTTTCCTTGGAATTTGAGTAATTCTGAACTGCCTCTATGAAATACAGATCAATCAAACCGTTAGCATTCCACTAAAATAAAATACAGGAAAAGTTTAATAGTAATGACAGACACTGTTATAAAGGCTTATTAATACATTTAATCCCTACATGGACCTTTGAGGTAGGAATTGTGATCATTTCCCTCACATGGAGGCAGAAAAGGAGGTGAGAAAATTCAAAGACTTAGACACAGCATCTAAGTGCTGGGCTCATATTCTTAGCTACTTTGTAGGTTTAAGAGTTTTTAAGAGAGAAAGGAAGATAGACAAGAGGAAAAGCCTATGCTCAAGTCTGTTCTTTCAGTGAGAGCTGGGATTCTTAGGTAATTTCAGAACTTGGTCCAGGGTACAGGGCTTTAAAATATTCTGGAAGACGAGTAGATGAGTCATGAGATTTTGAAGGGAGACAGGAAAGTCCCAAGCTCAGCTTCCTGGACCCTGGTGAACTAGGCCAGCTCTGGGTTTTGTTAGCTCCCACAGTGGCTTTGTTCATCTCTGTAGAGGTTCCAGATTGGAGAGCTGGTAAGCATGTTAAGTGCACAGACACCAGGCTTACCTGTGGGATAACATTAGATGCTTTCTCCAAATGACAAATATGTTACAGAAATAAACACATGCAAAGAGATGTGTGTGTGTGTAGAGCGGTGTGTGTGTGTGTGTGTGTGTGTGTGTGTGTGTGTGTGTGTGTGTTTACGCATACACTTCTCTTTATTTCTGATTCCCTTCATTAACAGCACACCAGAAGTTAATAGTAACAGTGTATAGGAAGTTCATTTTGTTCTCAAGTTTGCTTAACAGTGAACAGAGCTTGCTCTTGTTCAGAAGATTTTAATGGGTTCTCATTATATAAATAACTTTTGTTAATCAAAGAAATAGCATGTATTAATTTACCCATGACCAGAATGAACTAGTATGTCTTGCTTGAATGTTAAGTACAGCATCTCCCCTCTCCCTTACATCATCTACAATAACTTAACAAAATGGACCACATCCAGAATACTTACAGTGGAAAAGCTTTAGCTTGGGATTACTGCTCCTTTAAAGTCAAGTCATTTGAACATTTGTTCCATGGCTTTCTTGTATTTGCAAACGTACAAGTTTACTAATAACACCACTCCCTAGAATGACTTTGTTACTCTAACAGTCTCCAAATTACCCAATACATGCTACAATCAGCAAACTCACCTTTTGCCCATTCGTGCCTGGGGTCCCAGGTGCTCCGATGGAACCCTAAGGAAGCACATAATTAAATTAAGTTGATATCATGATCAATATTCCAGTTCTAAATCTGTGCAGTGTTTATTAGGTCAACCACAATGTTACATGGCTAAAACATACTACAACTCCCTTACACAAGGTTTTAAGGCTCCGTTTTCTAGATTTTATCCACTGTGTTCTAATATTTAGTAATCCAGACAGATCTTCATACTTTCCCAGGAAGCAGAGATAAAGTTTAATATTCTTTCTGAATACTCACTTAACTCTAATATGATATAAAGAATCTCATATAAATTGAAAGCCATACCTTTCAGGAGGCCACAGGGCTCTAAATTTTGTTTTAAAGACATAGATAATTTAGTTCTACCAGGAAAAAGCTGAGCAGTAGCAGCGACTCTTGAACTTGCCAAATTTATAGAAGACAAAACAGAAGGTAATTTAAAAAGCAACTGCTTACTCTATGACAGGAGGGCTCTATGCTGGAAATGCAAATTTGTTATATTTGGATCACTTCCCCTCTGGACTTTCAGGGACTATGGTTCCGTCACCTAGTATTGATATGGCTTCTGAAGTGGACTACAGAACGCATCGCAAATGTTGTGTGCTGACCCGAAACAACACAACTTCTGTATTTTGAGGTTGAAGGTCCCTGTGTATGTAAACATGAACAGATATACCCACTGGCTGAGAAGGAACAGCAGGTTGTAGATGGCTCAAGTGATGATAGGAAAGCCAGTCACTATTTGAGACAACCCATGACATTTAAGTGAATACAGGGAGTATTAGTAAGTATTTTCAAAAGGCAATGTCATTCCCCCCACCCCCTTAGGCTCTGGAGAAGGTGTTTTTGTGGGAGTTTTTTGGTTTGTTTTTTGCTTATTCTTAGTGTAGAACAAGAAAACTGTTTTTTTTAGCTGTCTATTAAATTTCTTTGTAATAATGGAAGAAGAATTTTCATTAAATAGTCATGATAATCATGAAACTGCTCTAAAAATAGCCCACTAGAGAAAAAGTATATGCCAAACAAATTGAGCTGGCAAGTTTCTTAATGCAGTCCATGATCCTATGGGTTGGGAATTAAAGATCTTGAAGCCTGGAGCCAGTTTTTTTATCCTGGTTGCACGTGGATCAGGCTAGCTTTACAATTTCACACTGAGCTTAATAGAGACATTATTGTGAGGGACAAACTGTTCCGGCATGCAAGATGTCTTACAGTGCAGGGCCTTGACTTGGTTTGAAGGATTATGTTTCAACAGATGCCACATGCCAGGCACTTGGGGATAAAAAGTCTTTATCTTTGATGAAGACCAAAGATAAAGAGCAATCACTTTCCCACCTGTTACAACACAATTGTTTTCTGCAAGTGAGACATCCTCTCCCTCCCTCTTCAGGGGGGGAGGTTAGCAGTGAATGGGACCTAGCGGTGTTCACTGGCAAAGGGCCATCCTCTCCCTGCTATTGCTCTATTTACTGTTCCACTGGCGTGACCTCAGAACCCTAGGTCCTCCCCTTTAGACTGCACTTTGGTGATTGTGGCTAAGACGGAAATCATAATCAGGAAGTCATTTTTCAGTTTACCCAGCCAAGGGGGACACTGAGAGAGCCAAGCAGCACAATGAATGAAGCAAGACGCAGATCCTCTATTAGGGTCAGTTCTGTGGCCATTTGGCAGTTATGTAGTTGACCAAGGCCAGCAATCAATTTGCAGTGTCACATGATCCTTCTTGTTTTAACTGCTGTCAGAATGTGTTACCAATAGTTGAATTAAATATTCCATAACCTACAAGTGCAGCAGACAGCTCAAAAAGTCTTCTCTGGACTTACTGAGTATTCTACAATGAAGTAGAGTGGAAATCTGAGGCACATTCTAATGTGTAAATATAAAATATTTTAGAAAGCAGAATGAACAAAGGATACTAATGCCTTCGGCACCACTTATGATCAACAATTCCACCACTTCTCTTGCTCTCATTAGACAACTTTCCTGACACTGCTACACACACCCTACCTTTTGTCCTGGAGGCCCCAGAGGTCCCTAAAAGAGGAAAAACAATTCAATTAACACAATACTACTGCCATTTAAGCTTAGATGATGAACCAACCAGCCAACCATCAAAACTAAGTCATCCTATTCTATAAAGTTCCCTTTGCTGTACTAAAAAATGCTGAAAAAGAGAATTCTCAGGAATACAAAGGAAATACTAAGTGGGTCTCTCTCCCTCCCTCCC
>CABHPQ010170098.1:14623-34394 GCA_902168405.1 Peromyscus aztecus
GGGGGGGGGGGGGGGGGGGGGGGAGGTACTGGAAGGGGCTGGAATGTAGGAGGCATTTCCCTCAGAGCACTGCCTCACTTGTGTCTGGGATAGTGCACCAGCAATCCAGGATTGTGCTTTTGACCTCTACCAGCCTAGGATGCTGCTCAGGGGAGGCTGGCACAGGATCTCAGATGCAAGGGTTTTGTTTTGTTTCCCACCCTGGTTCTCAGATGTTTGACTGTCAGGATTTCTTGCAGCATAGCCTGGAAGCCAGTGATAAGTTAGGCTTTGCCTGGGAGTCGGGGGGGGGGGGGGGGGGGGGGGGGGGGGGTTCCAATCCACCTTCTTTTTTAAACTCTTCTCTGCTTATCTTAGCGGTTTTAGAGGGATTAATGATGAATCCTCCTACTGCAGCAGAACTGGACAGGAGAGTCTGAGGGGAGGGGAGCACCTGGCAGGAGGCTCCTGCTCTGGAATCCTCTCATCCCTGTCTTTATTGGTCATGGAATATGTTTCCAGATAAAATAAGGAAGGCATTGACTTCAGAGTGAACATGCAATGTAACCCCCACACCCTCTTTCTCATAGTAGCCAACTGGAGTCCACAGATCAACTTGGACTTTTTCTGGCTACCTTGGGGGAATCTTATGTTCTTGATTCTTGAAGTGAATACACCTTAGATCAGCCCTAGATCTAGACATTTTACAAAGGGTAAGGAAAGGTAGGAGACCCGTTCTTCTCTTTCCTCTCTAGAAAAAACCAACAACAGCTCTACTGAGCATCTCTTTTGAAGCTTCCAACTCCATGACAGATAGGACAGGTGAACAGGGAGATGGCAAGACCCATTCAAAGAGAAAGGACCCCTGAAATCTATTCAGCAGGTATCCCAGCTTGGGGACAGGCCACAGTCATAAGTAATACCAGTGAGTCAAGGTCTCGCTGTTGGAGTCATCCAGGAGCTATTGTAAGTGGCCATACTACTTACCTGACACTAACCTGGTTCCTGTTCCAGCTTCCCCACCCAGGGGAGACTTGAAAGTTGGAATGAGGTCCATTTGAAGCTGAATTGTGGGTTCAATCATACAGGATCTGGCCTCCTTCATAATGCCTATGCCTACACACACACACACACACACACACACACACACACACACACACACATCACCATGCTCAGGAGCACAGCAGGAGAGGGGGGAAATTATCTCTGGTTGAGATCCACAACAGAAGAGGTGGGAACCCGATATCTGGCAGCACCTGCTATGTCTAGCACTGGTCACAAAGTAAGACTGTGTAAAATGGCACCAACGGCGTCCTCCTTAACAACTTTGGAAACAGATGGTCCATGATGCAGTGACTTGCCCAAGATCACCATGCTGGCACATGACGGAGCAGTAGACCAAACTGTCAAACACAGTGCCCCCTCTGCAGCCTGACCCTGCTGGCCATCCCCATGAGGACAGAGTTCAACAGGCCCTTGTTGACAGCAGGCAAACTGAGATCTACTCGGGAGATTCCCCCCCCCTCCGCCCCAAGTCACTCGAAGCTCAGGCCTCTCCAGCTCACGAGTCCTGCTAAAGAACTTCACCGAACTCACAAACAGCTGACACACGACTCGGTGTGACTCAGGCTGAGCACACTCCAATCAGAGCTGGTGGGCACGATTCACCTCCTGCACTGAGTCACTGTAGGCTAAGCTGCAGAAATTCTCTATTCAACTCAACCACCTACTTAGCCACAGCTGCTCCACTAGAGGAAAAGGCAACATGGGAGCTACCACCTCTGATGGCCTTGTCCATAGCCAAGGGCAACCAGATGTGACCTGAAAGTCCTTCTTTCCCAGGAGATGGATCTACCTTACTGGACATGATACAATGTGAGAACCGCTGAAGGCACAAGATGCTTACGCTCCACTCAGTCAGAAACCCACCAAAGCTTGAAGATACTATAGAGCCAGTCCAGGATTGTCTCAGCCCCTGGAAGTTCTTGTTAACAAGGGCAATGGCAATCTTTCTTCTTCATCCCCTTTGCTCCAACCCAACCCAACTTGCCTCTTGTTCACAGCTAAACTACCTCCCAAAGTAGCTCTACTTAGAAATGTCCTAAGTCATACGGCCCATTAAACTATTTCTAAAGAACGGGACAGGAAGGGTGGGAGAAAGGGAGAGAGGGAGAGGAGGGAGGAGGAAGGGAGGGAGAGGAAAGGAGGAAGGGTGGGTGGGGAGAGAGGGAGGAAGGGAAATTTTCAAAGAATAAAGCCTACTTGACAGCAACTGGGTCCAAGTAGCCTCAGAACTTCTTAACTTGAACCCCTGACAGAGACGTTTGGGCTTTCAAGAGAACTGAAGCATCGGGCTTCCTTCCAAGGCGGCCGCGCCCCTGGGGGAGCAGCCTTGGCATACTGCGAACATCCCTTCATAGCACCGTCTGCACAGGTATAAATGTGGCGGAGGCCTCTCTCCAGACAGCGGGCCCCTCTAGACTGTGGCCCCCAGTGCATGCCTCCTATCTCTGTCTTTCGGTCCCCAGATGCGCTTCCCTCAGGGGAGGAAGGGCCTCTTCCACTCTAACTCCAAATGCACTGAGGCGCAGCCCCGGGACTGGGAATTAAATATTTATCTCGGGCGCGAACGTACTGCTTCTCTAGCCAATGTTACCGTCAAGGTCACGGGCCCGAGGCCGAGTGGCTGGGGCTGGGGTCCCCAGCTGCGCCAGTGCCTCCTGGTTGAGCTGCGCCCTGGGCGCGCTCCAGGCACAGGGACCCACCGAGCTGGCCTCCCTGGTCCTCCGCTGGTCCTCGCCTCTGCAGCTGTCCTGTTACCTCCGGAGTTCTGGGGCATCCTGAGCTCCAGAAGCTGAAGCCCAAGTCCAACCTGTGCAGGAGCTGCCGAGCACCCTTGACAAGCCAGCTCATCGCCGCCCCTGGGCTCTGTCGCCAGGCAACGGCGGCCGGAGCGCCGGGAGGAGCCCCCGCGCCAGCGCAGGGTCGGGCGGACCGGGAGGAGCGCCGCCACGCACCAGGGCCCTCCGGCCTTCCAGGCTGGGGCGGGGCCGCAGCAGGCAAAGTTGCCGTGGCTGGCCCGGGTACGCCAGACGGGGAGCAGACGGCGACTCACCTGTCCCCGCGTGGGCCGTCGCGTGGACTCGGCCCCTGGACTACCGCCGAGTGGCCGTGGTTCCCGACGGATCGTGGGTGCACCGTCCTTCCCGAGGGCAACTGGAGTCAAGCGGCGACGGGCCCGGGCCCGGGCTGGGGGACCCGGAGCTGCGCGCGCCGGCGCACGCGGCTCAGCTGGCTTCTCGTTCCCTCCCTCGCCGTCAGTCCCAACCCTGCTCCCGCCCTTCGCCCTCTCGGGGCTCTAGGGAGCCACCCTGGGGCCCAGGTCCCGCAGCGGAGAGAGCGCGTGGCTGCGAAGGCCCCGGCCGACTGCCGCCCTCCCCGCGCCCTGTCCGCACTGGCTCTGCGGAGCGGAACGGAGCTGGGCGGAGCGCGGCGCGCACTGTTCCCTCGCTTTCCGAAAGGCCACCCTGGCGGCGGGGCGCCGTGACGCAGGCTTGACTCACGCGCGGGCCCGCGTCAATGCAAGGCTCCTGGGCTGCGAGCGAGGCTCTGATGGCCGACACAGGCGGAGGGGTGGGCAGGGAGCAGAAGAAGGGTTGCCCGGAGCAGCCTCTTGAGACCTGAATGCTCTCTCTCCTTAGGGCATCTGCCCTCGCGAAAATGGACCCCGATGGCCAAAGGCCACCTGAGCCTGGGACCTCACCTGTCTTTACAGACTCACCTCCTTTCAACCCTCTTTCAGGAGACCAATCCTACCCCGTGGTTATTCTTTCCATCCCTATGTGGATGTTGTCTCTATTCCTACCTTTGGGCTGCCTTTTTCCTCCAACACTCTTGAATCCTACCACCATACAAGGTCAACCCCTGCACAACACAGTTTCCCAGACCCCTGCCAAATGAGTGAAGTGGGGGGCAGCGAGAGGGAGGGGGAATTGTAACTGGGTACCAAAAAGTTGTTGAAGGATGCTGGCTTTAAATAATGTATAGACACAAGGAGAAAGGACAGCCACTGTGGAGGGGACAGCGTGCCCAGGGCGGATGCAAGAGTGAAGAATGTGTGCAGACAGGTGGTTGCCTGAGCTGGAGCAGGGCTAGAGGTGAAGTTAGATATGGTGACGGAACCTGGCTGGCTGGAAGTGCTGTTTGGGGAGTCTGAAATGATTGTCTCTGCTCTAGGGGACCTTGGGTATATCACAGGCGGGTACCTGTTTGGGTGAGATGGAGAAGGTGAGATCATCTTCGTTATTCTAGCTAAAGTTGATAAAGACCAGAAGCGAGAACTTGGAAGAGACTGAGACTCTGTACTTACAGTCTAACCAGTTGTCCTGCAACAGTTTTATGGATGTTGACAGAAGAGACAGAACTCCAGAGCCAGAGGCAATGGACTTGTATTACTCTGGACACAGCGAGTTGTACACGCTTCATATTCAGATCATTTCTCTTAATCCTCAAGTCCTATGGGAGGAGCCTCAAGTTTAGGGAAGCCTAATGTTTTATAATGGACTACAAGAAAAACTGCTGTTGATTTGCACCGGCAGAATTTTCATCATAAAGGACAGCGAACAAAACTCCCCTCCACTATCTCCGTTTTCTGAGGCAGTTCACCGAACTGCCGCCGAACCAGATTGGAACAAGAAGCCATCAGTGCCTCTGCCTATGAGACATCGGGAAATGCAAGATGCCCATTGAGAATGATCTCTCCCAATAGATGATGCTTTTAGTCAACAAGTACTTAGCAAGCCTACCATCTGCGGGCGCTATTACCATCCTGCAGACATAACAGACAAGACCCATCATGATTCCTGCCCTTGTGGAACTTACATCCTGGTGTGCTTAGCCAGGAAATGAGCAGGATGGAGGTTTGTGAAAGGAAAAAGCAGGTGATATAAGAGCTAGGGTGGAGGTGAATAAATACGGTGTGACAGCTGATGTGCTGTAAGGGGTGAGAGGAAGGAAAGTCTCAGATGTAGATGGTTTTGAGGAAATGGGCTTTAGAGTTGGTGTCGTGATGGGAAGAGAACTTTGAGTCTGGTGAACCTAAGTTTTTTTCTAGATTGTCATTACTTACATACCTTGAGTAAGATCTATACCCCAATGAGCCCCAGTTTCCACATCTGTAAAAAGGTACACACTTGCAGAAAATACATATTCTATGCAGTTGTGATGATCACATGAGATGATTGTTTTAAATTATCTGATATCCCATACCCTTGATAAATGACTGTTATTAGGTGACTGTATTATCAGTAAGACAACCTAGAAAGAGGAGATTTGGGAACGAGGGGAAATCGCCCCTGGATTTGAGGCATACTGAAAACAGCATGTCTATCAGGTACGAAGGCCCTTGTATCACATCTACTGGCTGGCAGACCTAATCTCGAGTGAACTCAGTACTTGTTTTCTTCATGCAAAGTTCTCTGGGGGAAAAGTCACATTGTGAATCCATTTCCTTCTGCCTTCATGGTCACCAGACTTGAATGGGCTTCTCATTGCCTCCATGTGGCTCTATGATCCATCTATTCCTCTCTCCAGTCAAGGCCACCCCAACTTTCTATTCTCTCATCCACCCTTCTTGCCTACCCATTACCTCCTCGGTCTCTCAGAAACTGCCTCAGTCCTCAGAAGCTCCTTGAGTTTTGCCCAGAGCTGTTGTTCCAGCCCCACCTACACCCACCAGAGCATCTACACTTTTCCTCCTGCCGCTCCCTACTGTCAGAATCCAGGCCCTACTTAGCCCTGGTCCCTTGGCCCACACCTTCATGACAGCCCCAGACAGCATCAACTACTCTAGACTCTCCTGGCTCATCAACCTGTCCCCTGCTCCTGGGTCTTTCTCTGCAGCTATGAAGCACGTTCAGATATTTCCTTTAAAAGTCACCCCAACTTTATCCTTCCAAATCCTCTGTCTCTGTTTTCTCCTCTCCCCCTCACCCCTTAGTCAACCCTGCTCTCTCATGATGTCAAGATGGATCTCAGCAGTGACCTCTGAGTCACTAACCCTGCAGGACGTTTTTGCAGTCCTCCTGTTACTGACCCTCTATAGTACTTCCTTGGACCTCTCTCTTTCTTTAAGTGCCCACTCCCTGTCTCCCTCTGCCCTCTAGTCATCCCTGTAGTTCTCCTGCTGACCTTTCTATACTGGACTTCCCAGATCCTTGTCTCTCTGTCACTCATGACTGTTCCTCTACACCACCCTCTCTCTGGCTGCTGTCCTCATTCCCAAGTCTCCTGAGCGCTGCACACTCAAATACTTCCGACACCTGTTCAGACAGACCCCTCAGAACCACCTCCTTATCCAGAAACCCATCCTGCAAAACAGTCAACAGTTTTCTTTCTGCTCCACATCTAAGTTCCCTCCCGGAAAAGCAATCGTCACTTTGCAACCCGCTCCTTCTTATCCCCTCATGATATGCATCATTAAATCCTGGAGGCCTTAGCTCCTAACTGCCGCTAGAGTCTGGCCACTTCTCTTAAATTCTACTGTCACAATCTTAATACAAACTATAACCATTACTCACCTGGACACTCAAAATCTCCTGACTCACATTCCAGGTTCACCCCTTTTCCCCACAAAAGAGGAATTTCTAAATGGGTTTCCAAGACAGTGTTTCTCTGTGTAGCCCTGGCTGCCCTGCAGCTCTCTCTGTAGACCAGGCTGGCCTCAGACTCAGAGATCAGCCTGCCTCTGCCTCCCATGTGCTGGGATTAAGGGTGTGCATTAGCACACTTGGCTACAAGAGAAATTTTTTAGAAGTGAAAATGTAATGGTACCCTTCTCAAGCCCACAGTACCCTGAGGCCCTTTCCGGTCTCCAGCTTCATCCGCCGCCGCCGCCGCTCCTCCCTCCTGACTTTCCTGCAGCCCGCTTGCTCCCTCAGCCTTCTCTCTGCTCTCCCCACTCTTCCCACGCTTTCCTGGCTCAAGCTTCGGCCCATCTGCCCCCTCTGCCAGGAATCAGTTAAGGCCCCTCCCCCACTTCCCTCACTCAACAGAATCCTCCATACCCTTCTGACTGTGTAGAAGAATAATGTCAGCCTTCCGGGAGGGTTATCTCCCCCTTTGCAGCTTTGCCACAACTGTGCTGAGGTCTTTAACAATACGACTGGCTGCTTGAGGGGGGTCCCCTTGGTTGATGTGGAAACTCCACAAAGGCAGAGGCCATGTCTATCATCAATACATGATGGACTCTCTACAAATATTTACTGAAAGAATAGAAAGGGGTGGTTAGAAATATGAGTGGAGAGGCCAGGAGAGCAGGCTGGAGATGAATTCAGAAGTCCTCACCACAGAAGACGTGGTCGAGACCATCCAGAGGAAAAGTGGAGATGAGCTGGAGACAGCTTCAGTGGGGGGACTGACTTCTAAGGCCAGAGCAAGGAGGGTCAGAAAAGAAGACAGGGAGGCAAGAGTTGGGGGGACAGTGTGTGTCACAGACGTTTCTAGAAGGAAAGCCAATCCATGGTGTCAAAAACTGCAATGAGTCAGAGATGAAGCCTGAAATGCATCACCGGTGGGCGGGCTCCTGACATGACAGGAAGCCACAGTGCAGGTGCTGAGGTGGAAATGGGCCGTAGACTTGCGCCATGGAGTCTTCTCAAGCACGTCAGCTTCCAATGGCCATCTCTCCTCTGACCATCCTGAATAAAGTCTTCCTTTTACGTAACATAGCATAGTATTAAATTATACTGTGTGATACTGTGAAGGTGGTATGACTAGCACCTTCCTGTTACTGATGGGGAAGCTAAGATTTAGTGTGGTTAGTCAATCCACCTAACTATACAGAGAGTTCATCCCATGTTTAAAGCCTTTGCTCTCATTGTTGATGTTTAGGAACTTGTAATGTGTATCCCCTTTCATGTATGTAACTTCTGAGTATGTTGAACACAGAGATACTAAGATAATGACATCTCCTTTGTTCCGAGTGACACAATTATTGCCGTTTCCCTTTCTGGAAATGACCATCCCTTCCTCTGGATAGTCTCAGCTACATCTTCTGTGGTTAGGACTTCTGAATTGGTCTCCAATCTTCTTTCCTGGCCTTCCTACTCATATTTCTAACCACCCCTTTCTATTCTTTCAGCAAATATTTGTGGAGATTCCATCATGTGTTGACGATAGACATGGCCGCTGCCTTTGTGGAGTTTCCACATTAACCAAGGGGACCCCCCTCAAGCAGTCCATCACACTTTTAAATACCTCACCACAGTTGTGACAAAGCTACAAAGTGCAAGATAATCCACCCAAGAGGTTGGCATTATTTTTCTCTACAGTCAGAAAGGTATATACAAGTGTTTGAAAATATGGCTCCTGAATCCTTTGATAAAACTTTCTTCAAGAGATGATGTCTATATCTCCTCCCTTTGAATCCGGGCTCCATGGCTGCTTAAACAAGAGAAGTGATATCATGCCTGATTCTAAATAAAGGCTATAAGCAAGTATTGCCGCCATTATCTCTGTCCTGGAATCCTGTTCTAGAACTAACTACCATCCTGTGAGGAAGCCAAAGCGGCATACAGAGAGGCCTACCCTTGAGGAAGCTGAAGACCCCAGTCCCCAGTCCTCACTGGACTCTTGACCTAAAATTACCCACAGCCTACCAGCCAAGTGAGCAGATCACCCGGGAAGCGGATCTTCCAGACTCCAGGCAGATCCTGGTGTCAGTTCCACATAGAGCATACGTAGCCCAGAGAAACTATTCCCAGACACCTGGTCCACGGAACTCATGAGACAGAAAAGACGAATGTTTTAAGCCATTGCATTCATTCATTCATTCATTCATTCATTCATTCACTATCTAATTTTATGTGCATGGGTGTTTTGTCTGCATATATGTCTGTGCACCACATGCGTGCCTGGTGCCTGCAGTGGCTAGTAGAGGGTATAGTATCCCTTGGAACTGGAGTTACAGACAGTTGTGAGCTGCCATATGGATGCTGGGACTCCAAACCAGGTCCTCTGGAAGAACGGCCAGTGCTCTTAACCACTGAGGAATCTCTCTAGCGCCTAAGCCATTACATTTGGGGGAGATTTCTTATGCAACAATAAAAAACCAGAAAAGCCATATAATCATGAACACATGTGGATGAAAGTAGGTAGATGTTCAGTGACCACGTGTCATCTACCTGCTACTCTCGGTTTTGGGAATTCCTTCACCCCTGACTTAGTAAATTGGGCCTCTTCCAACAGCCATCATGGGAACTCATCCCCTCAGATTGTGTTTAGTTGGTAAAGGTTAGCAAATCTCACGCAATTCGTGTTTAAGATCTAAAGCATAGCTAAAAGGATGTCTCTCTCCACTACTGTTACTGTGTCATTGAACCTGTAAAATAAAATAAATGCTGCACTTCTGGGCTGGAAGATGATCACCCTGCTGTGGCTTCAGAAGATACAGCTAATCTTTGTGGCTATGTGACCTTGGACCTGAAGGAAAAGGCAAGTGTCACACAATTCCCTGGGGCTATAGACACTGAAGCCTGGAACACGAACTCCATGTATCCCTCAGGCTAACTCATGCTTGAGGCACCTTGGCCTCCTTAACTCCCTGTCTTTGCCCATCCTTAGCCACTCTCCCTCATGACCTGCAACAATGCCTAATGACCTTGGATTCACCCTCTCACAGAGGAATCAGCTGGAATCCACAGAAGAGAAGAAGCAAGTTTTTCAGTCCGGGAAGGAAAATGAAGAGTCACCAGGTCCCTGTTCTCAGTGTACCGAGGACGGAGGTGTGGAACAGCACACAGTGCACACTGGAAAACTTGGCCCCCTAGCAAGGGGCAGTGAGGCAGACCGTAGTCTTAGCAACTCTCGAGGCTGAAGCAGGAAGAGTACTTAAGCCCAGCACACTGGGAGCGGCATGGGGAACACAAAAAGACCTTGAGACCCCATTTCAAGAAGAAACAAACAAAAAACCAACAACTTGGCTCCAGGACTCAGAGGGTCAGTACCCGAGTGTCCTTGCTCCTGAAATGGTGATGACACTACTGTCCCCTTCATAGCTAGCTGGGGTGCCAATGAAATTTCCCCCAAGCAATGCATTTCTAACAGCAGTGGCTTCCATACATGTGAGGTGCTGTGGCTGCAGGGGTGGCGATACAGTGAGCACATGGCAGGGTCTAGAAGTGAGGATGCTCTTCCTCCTGTGACCCTGTGTACATGGAATGGAACTCTGAGAGGGGAGAGAGCTTAGCCTACACACCAGAGTGTTCCAAAGGTCACCTATCCACAGTTGAAAGGGGAGGGGACTTCATGAGCAGAGGCAGTGTAGAGTGGCCACTACGCCTCCTCACATGGCCACCGGGGACCAACCTTGGGGATAGCAGTTCTGCCTATGGCTCAACATTTATCTTCTCCTGTCATCACATAGTTCTCTGGGTTTCAAACGCAAATAAACTGCATCTGGGAAAAATCTCTCTGCCAGACAATGTGCTCAGTTTCTGGCATGTCTCAAGAAATGGTTTATACACCAGCCAGAAACAACTGTGAGGTGGTTGGGTGCTTCCCTCTGTATAGATCAGGACCTAGTAAATGTCCCAAAGCAGCCTGGGTGGCGGGGAGACAATGCTGAACTTCACCTAGATGCAAGAGAGGCAATGTTTCTAGTTGCAGGAAACAGGGTATTTGTCAGGACGTGGTGGTCGGGGCAGGGGTGCTCCATTCAACCCTTGATCTGAGTACTGTTTTTAGAAGGACATCTAATTGATTTATTTTCATCCCCCTCCCATTGCTATTTCTTGTTTCCATCATTATCGGTGCAAAAAAAACAAAAACAAACAAAAAAAAAAAAAAAACACCACTAGAGGCCTTTCTTTTTTCTACTCTTTAAGGTGGAACCTAGAAACAGAAATTGAGATTTCCTCTCAGAAATCATGGTATTTCTTAGGGGAGCTTGGAGCCACCTCCCAAGCAAAGATGTATAAGTTATTCCCATAGTGTCACCACCATGCTCTGAAATTTTCAACAGCTCTCCATTATTTCTAAGATTAGAGAAAAATAGGAACCTAGAATCTTTGGGGATGGGCAAGAAAGGGTTTATTTATTCCCCCCACCCCCATATCATGTTTTTAGTAATTATTTGGGAATTTCATACAATGCACCCTGAGCACCCTTGCTTTCCATTCCTCCCAGGTCCACCCTCCCATCCTTGCACCCCACCCAACTCCCACCCCCCCCCTAGAAAAGAAAAACCAAGTCCAATTTGTGTTGCCCATACACTCACTGGAGCATGGTCAAACTCCCAATGGCCACCCCCTTCAAGAAAACTGAGTCCTTCCCTACCCCACCCCTGACCCCCACCAGAAGTCGTTAACTGTGAAGAGCTACACTTCTGAATATTTATCACAGTTTTTAAGGACTCTCTTTAATAGCTTCATATGAGGACTATTTTCTTTTGGGGGGTAGGGGAGGTTGGCACAGAAGTCTTCAGTGTCTCTCAGTTCTGAGTCTACAGTCATCTCGATACCACTGCCAAAGATGCCTCCCTGCCCATAGCAGCCGGCAGCAGCATGGATTATGAAAATAAACATGGAAACCTAGAGTCTTCACTTATATCGAGATAAAAGCTAAGATAACAGTGTGAGATGTGGAGCCTGCATGGGACCAGATTAGACCCTCTGCGTACCAAGACAGTTGCGTAGCTGGGTCTGTTTGAGGGGCCCCTGGCAGTGTGATCAGGATCTATCCCTGGTACATGAGCTGGCTTTCTGGATCCCATTACCTGTGGTGGGACACCTTGCTCATCCTTGATGCAGTGAGGAGGGGCTTGGCCCTGCCTCAACTGAATGTATCAGACTTTGCTATCCCCCCAAGGGAGAACTTAGCCTTTTGGAGGAGGGGATGTGGAGTCGTTGGGGGCTAGAGGAGGGATGAGAGGGGAATTCATGGTTGGAATGTAAAATGAATAAAAAAATTTTAAATAAAAAGATAATGGTGTGAAATGTCTGATAAAACAGTGTCAAGCCATCTGACTATTAGCGTAACAAATATATGAGATAATCAATTTGTAAAGACAAAAACCTCTATTTTGGCTCATTTGTAGAGGTTCTAGCCCATGGTCCATTGGCCTCATCGCTTTGTGCCTGTGGTATGGCATCTAGGCAGGAAAATGTGGCAGAGTAGAACCAGCTAGGTAGGGTCCCCTAGATCCCTCAAAGGGCACACCCAAATGACCTGTAACTCTTCAGTTAGACACCATCTCATAATTTCTATCACTTCCCAGTAAAGATAAGCTGGGACCAGGCCTTTAACTCTTGAACTATGGGGTGGAGGGATATTCCAAATGCAAACCACAGCATGTAACTACGTAAGGTTGAGCCTCTTTAGTGTAATTATGGTTTTCAGGTGAAGGCAGAGGTAGAACAAATCCTCTTGGGTGTCTCTCTTGGGGAGTAAGCACAAATGAGTGCAATAAGGAATTTACTTTGTGTGGGTGGACTTTTCTTTCCTGCCCACCAGTTCCCAAATAACTGACATGGAAACTTAATATTAATTGTGATTGCTCAGCCAATAGCTCAGGTTTGTTACTAGCTAACTCTTACATTTTAAATTAACCCATATTTCTTATCTAAGTTCTACCATGTGGTTCAGGCCTTGTTACCTCATTTTCTACGTATCCTGCTTCCTCTGCATCTGCTGACATCTCCTCTGACTCCCAGCATCCTTAGTCTGGTTGTCCCACCTATACTTCCTGCCTGGCTACTGGCCAGTCAGCTTTTTATTAAACCAATTGGAGTGACAAATGTTTACAGTATACAAAAGGATTATTCCACAGCAACTTTGTCCTTGAACTCATAGGCAGGTCTGGGTCCAATGGGGACAGTTACATTCCTGGGCTTAAGGAACAGGTAGGAGATAAAACTGGAAGATGAAGTCAGTTCTCTAATACAGAAATGTGACATGTCAGACCTAGAAGCTTCTACTTAGGGGATAGGGAGATAGCTCACTGGGTAGGAGATCTTGCTACACAAGCATGAGGTCCCTAGTTCAAATCCCTAGCACCCACTGAAAAATCATATATGCCTGTAAGCCCAGAGCTGTGGGCATGGGGGCCAGAAGATTGCTGCTGGAATGTGTTGGCCTTTAGCCTAGCTCCAGGTTCAGTGAGATGCCCTATCTCAAAGAAATATAAGAGACTGATACAACAGTACACTCAACATTTTCCTGTGACTCTGTATGAGCATACTAGCACTTACATGTGTGTATATACCACATACACAAACACCATCCACGTGTTGATTCACACACACAAAGGGAATTTCTTAGGATGTCTATTGCTGTGAAGAGACACCATGACCACAGCAACTCTTATAAAGTAAAACATTTAATTGAGGTAGCTGTTTACCGTTCAAAGGTTCAGTCCATTATCATGGTGGTATGCAGGCAGATATGGTGTTGGCTACATCTTGATCAGAAGGCAGCGGGAAGTAGACTGAGGTACTAGGCATGGCTTGAGTATATATGAGACCTCAAATCCCACCCCCACAGTGACATACTTCCTCCAACAAGGCCATACCCACTCCAACAGAGCCACACCTCCTAATAGTGCCACTCCTATGAGCTTATGGGGGTCAATTACATTCAAACTACCACAGGGGATATTTTTGATATAGTATCAAAAGATAATAGTGAGCTATTAAAAGTTTTAGAGCATGTAAAAGGCATCATGGCAGTGACTTATCTAGGCTTAGAGGTGGTGACCCCAGAGGTCTTCAGAAATATCCTGCTTTTTTAAAAGAGATATCAATTTCTAGTCCTAGAGTCCACTCGAAGTAGCTTCTAGGAAGTTCTTCATTGTTGGCTTTGTATGTTTCATGACAGTCTCACTTTGGGGCCTGAGTGAGATTCCTAAAACCAATGGACTCCAGTGGCAAACAAGTGTGGGGCAAATGGCAGAGAACTGGGAGGGAGCTGAGAACAGAGAAAGACAGCAGAGGATGACACACATAGAAAAGTAATGGAGGCCTCTATTTCCTGCCTGCCTCTTCACATCCCTCCACCCATGACTCAGAGGAGCCTCTGAATGGCTTTGTTCCTTGTCTCCCATGGCAACACAAGGCCACTATGCTGGTGACGGAGACTATGAATGCACAGTCCTTCACGGGAACAAGATGTACCACGCAGGCTGTGTGACCTGGCTCCTTTGTGTCTTGGAACTCAATGGCAGAAAACATGGCTCCCAGAGAACCTGATTCCAGAGAGTTCCTTCTAGGCAGGGTGGGCATCCCAACTCAACATGCCACTGTCAAGGTCGGGAACCAAACCCAGAGCAGACCTTTGGAAACAAACATTCTAGGGAAGGGTTCTAGGCAAACATTTCACTGCAGGAAAGAACCTGCTCCGTTCTCCCTCCCCCCAGATTGCAATGAAGAGCTAGGTAAAATGGGGTTCTAATGCTAGCACCACCTGAACACTGCCTGGACCGTCTCTGACAGATCGTCCAATGGACATGGGATGGGGAGACAGCTCAGTGGCTAAGAGCGCATGCTGTGAAAGCATGAAGGCTTGCGTTCCGGGGTGCCCACATAAAACCTAGGCATGTGTACACAGTAACCAGTGCCAAGGCTTAGAGGAACAGAAGACTGGAGGATGACTGGCCAGCAAGTTCTCAAGGGAACTTGAGGTGGAGAGTGACAGGACAGGGGCACCCAATGCTCCGCTCTGTCTCCTGCACGCACAACAGGAACACTCGACACTTGTGCACACATGTGCACAGGCGCGCACACACACACACACACATATTCATGGGCACACATAAAAATGAGGAAGAAATGGAAATAGTGATCTGTTCTCTGAGTTCACCTGGCTGCTGTAGGGATTAGGGAAGACAGAAGTGCGTGAACTCCAGGCAGTTTGCCACAGCTGCTCTTAGTAGGAGCCTATAAGATGCCTTCGGCACTGCTGTGGGCAACTTAACACTCAATGGTAGCAACTCATTAAATCATTAAGTAGCCATTTGCTCTGAGCGTTTTAAAATAAACAGCGCATGCTCCCCTTGAAGGCTAAAAGCTTCATTTGAAGAGTAACATAACTAAGAAACCTAACAGAAACAATTCAGTAACATTTGGTTATAAAAAATTAGCAAACTGAAACTGTGTAACCTTCAGATACACAGCCACCAGGCAGAGAGTTTTAAAAAAAAAAATGGTTCTGTTACCATAGCAACAACAATTAAAAAGAAACATAGGAATATAAATTAAAAGATACATAGAAAATCATTATGAAGAAAGAGTCCACATACAACTGAGAGGCTCAAAAGATGGTTTGACTGTAAGGGAGGAAATGACTGGATGGTTGAATGGTCCATATCGGTGATCTCAGCACCGGGGGAGCTAGTGCCGCAGAGCTGAAGGCAGGAGGCCAGCCTCGGCTACATATTGACAATGTCTCAAAAATATGAACAACAACAAAAGACCGTGGTCTTTGAAAGAAATGTTTCTGGAAGACAACAGTAGCAAGCATGTTTATTCTCTCTAAAGTAATTGATTTTAAAACAACTACAATTCAAAAAACAATGTTTTTTCTTGACAAGCTGATTCTGAGGTTCAGAGAGAAAAAGGAAGAAACAAAATTAGCCAGGTAAATTATGAAAATGGAAATTTCTGAAGAATTAGCCCACAAGCAAGAGCATATTCTAAAACTACTGAAACGAATGTCATCCTAATCAGGAGAAACACATGAGGCAGAGATAAAACTCAGAAAACCTCAGGTAAAAGGTTTTAGGCTATAGTAAAGATTGTATTTAAAATCGATAGAAATAGATTTTAATAAATTATATTGGCTGGCCATCTGAAGCAAAAATAAATCTGAATCCTTACCTTGCTCCCTATATCAACATAAATAATAGATGGATCAATATTGATGATTGTAAAAACTTAAGCCAGAGGAGCACATCATGAGCGGGACCTAGAGGGATATTATAGCCTCAAATAGATCTATTAGTAAAGAAGAAAGGCTGGAAATCAATGAACTGAGCAACCACTTCAAACCCAAGGAAAAGAACTACAAAGCAGACCCAAACAGACAGAAGGAAGGAGACGCTTGAGACAGTAGAGAAGGGGAAGACGTGGACAAGCAATGGTAGAGCAGAGATCCTTGCCAGATGATATTCCACATCCATGAACTCAGCACTCAGGGGGTGGAGGCCGGATTCTGAGTTCCACATCACTGAGAAAATGAGAGCAAGCGAGTGAGTGAGTCAGAGACAGACAAACAGAGAGCCAGAGAGATGGATTGAGAGATTGATTGATTGGCTGATTTACTACATGGTCTCTAAATATCAGCAGGAAAAATATTAAAGGTATGGTTGTATAGAGAAGAATGTGATTGGGGCAATCCTAAAAATCTTACACTTTTTACAAATGTAAACAGATGTTCCATGAGTAATAGGAGAAATGCAATCTGAAAACAACGAGATGCCGCTTTCCCTATTATGATGGCAAATAATTAAATATGGGGAAGGGGGTTGAGAACACTCACATTGCTAGCAGAAGAGTTAAATGGTACAGTCTCGGTGGAAGAGAATTAGGCTATAGTTATTAAACTAATTCCAGTGCCGCGTATCCCTTGTCTATAAAAATTCGGAAGACATACACTTATTTGTCAGGTACTTGGTTAAAGACACTCAATTGAAGATACTCCTTGAGCACTGTCTGTTACAGAAAAAAAGGAAAGAATCTGCTATCTACCAGCAAGGGGCTATTTAAATCACTTACAGCATCTCCATGCAGTGACATTCTTAGTAGCCATTCAAACGATCAGGGCTGCTCTTTATGTTCTGACCTAGAAACGTCTCCAAGATGGGCTGTTAAATGCAGAAAAGACAAGGAGGGCATGGCTGTGTATGCCTGTGGATCCAGAGATATCTCTGGATCAATACATGACAGACTGATAATCCTGCCTCCTCTGTGCCAAGGCACTGTGTGAACGGGGGCAGGTGTGGGATAAAGATTTGCCTTTTACTGTTGTGTTCTCCATGTCTCCGCCACCACATTCCACAGATCACTGTGGGCTTCTGTATGCACGGCAGAGCTGAAGGAAGTGACCCCTTAAACCAACTAATGTCCCTCCAGGTCCTACTCATTGGTTGGGCGGAGTAGGAAGAGCATGGGCTTGGGACAGACCAGCTGGGTTCTGACTCTGAGCGTCCCATCTTTGTCTGCCCAGTGGGGCTGACAGAGAGGCCACAGGAGCTGGTGAGGAATAAATAAGAAAATACACACAACTCTCACTCAGTAAACAACGATTACTGCTTACAGCCTTTCTGGAAACAGTTACAGTGCCAGGAAGGACAGAAGGGATTGAGCCTTGCACTCATGTGTGCACACTCCCTCCCTAGGCTCAGGAAGAGAAACAGCAAGCAACATTTCCTAATAGCAGCAAGGACATTGCTCCTGTCTGTACCTGAGGAGGAGAAAAAGGCTTTCCAACTGCCTTGACTTCAGTCTGGTGGCTGCATTGTCATTCAATGTAAACGATGCTCAGGGGGACCAGAGTATCAGCCAGGAAGGGGCTGGGAAGATGTGCCAGGTCATTCTTGGAATGGGAGGGCGATGTCTGCCACCAGGCACCAGGAGAACTGAAGGTACAAAACCCGCCTCCCTTCAGCTCAGGAAAGGCATGGCGGTTTCAGGCCCAGCTTCAAATATAGACCCGATTCCATAAAAGCATCAGCAGCTGTTTCTATAAATACCTCAGCCAGTTTTCCGGGGTTCTCATGTGACTTTGATGCCAACCTCAGCTGCGGGGATCCGTCACCATGGTGACTGGCCCCGTGACCAGCCAGTCTTCATTCATAGCAGGTTGCTGCGTCCTGGATTGAGGGTGGAGTGATTAAGGGAGGCAGAAGGAGGACCAAGGAGAGGGGAAAGGAACAGGGATGAACAATGAGTAAGGAAGAAGTTTCCAGTCCTGGGGGAGACTGCCGTGCTCCAGCCTGACTGCGAGGATGCTCTAACAGAATTATTGATCTCTCCAGGCTGCTATCACAGGAGGAACATTTTTATTCAGGTCGAAGTAAATATCTTTGCCTTTGAGTCAGAGAATCAAAGGTTCAGAGCTGGAAACAGTCCTCCATTACTGTTGTTGGTACAGATGAAGAACAAGGCCCAGAAAGGTGAGACAATTTCTACAAGGTCACACAGCAAGTCTTTTGCAGAACTGGGACAACGATCACCAAGCTGCATGTCATTCCTGATTCCTCTCCACCTAAGTAGGGCTCCCCTCTGGGTAAGGTGTGCTGTGGCCCGTAGAGATCTAAGTATGACCTCTGATGATCAGGACACGAGGTTCCTTTGCTCCTGTGTTAGTGAACCTGCTTGGAACCATGAGTGAGCACAGATTTCATTTAGTCTGTGCCAGGTCAGCCCTGACCCTGACTGATAAATGTGGGAGGGAATGATTAACATAAACCACGAAAAGTCCCACTGCAATTAGCAAAGCCAAGTCAGGCTTGGTCAGCTGTGGAGATCTCTGATCAAAATGTCTCAGAACTGCCATCCAGGGGACTCTCAAATACCACCCTGCTCTGTACCCGCCCATGCTTCATTCTGGGGGGAAATGAAGAGACATGGAATGAACATTTTTCACACACAGAGCACACAGTCACTGTGCTTAGGAGATGGGGGTAAGCAAATCAAAGAGACTTTTCTTTTTTTTTTTTTGAGCCGGGATCTCACTATATAGTCCAGGTTGTCTTCAAATTCTTTTTTTTTTTCCTGCTCCAGTCAATGGAAGGGAACTTTATTTGGTCCCGGGGTCATGGGCCAGGTATGGCCCCAACTTTATTTGACCTTCTTCTTGGGGTACAAGTTGTTGGTGTGGCTACACTTCTCGCACAGGGGTGCAGACATGTGTAGCACTTGTGGCAGATCATCTTGTCAGAGTTGTACTTCTGGGCAAGCTGATGAAGGGACGGCTCAGTGATGCCACCCCATTCAGGCAAGGCACCAGATGCAAGATGGACTCTTTCTGGATGTTGTAGTCCGACAGAGTGCCGCCATCCTCCAGCTGCTTGCCAGCAAATATCAGCCTCTGCTGATCAGATAGGATGCCTTCCTTGTCTTGGATCTTGGCCTTGATATTCTCAATGGTGTCACTGGGCTCGACCTCAAGAGTGATGGTCTTGCCCCTCAGGGTCTTCACAAAGATCTGTGTGTTGGCGTCGGCTCGGCCACCTCGTTGAAGGAAAGAGCAGCCTCTTGATTCTTGATCAAATTCTTGATCTTCCTATCTTAGCCTCCCAAATTCGGGGATTACAGGTATGTACCACCATACCCAGTTTGCAGAGACTCTTGCTAATTCACAAGCTATGCTCTAGGGAGGTTCTCAGGTCTGGAAGTAGAGTGAACCACAAAAGTCAAAGTGGGCTTCTAGGAAGTAAGGAAGAGAATATAGCCTGAAACATGGGTTGAAAGGAACAAGAGGAAATGTTCTGGGGCAGAGGCTGGGTAGTTAAGGCAGAGGAGAGAGTGTGACCATGGTGACCAAGGTTCAGAAAAGGAATTAGCTGCTGGCCACGTGCTAATTCACATGGTTCCCTCACACAGGCTGCAGGACCACCATTGAGGGCCTGGGAGGCGATGAATCCAGATAAAACAAAGAAACATTGTGTTAAAATTTTCCTGAAAGGGACTTAGAACAAATGAAGACATCATCATGGGACTGAAGAGCAGCAGCAGCAATTACAGGCTCTGTCGTCACCTGGTCTTGGGACAGATGCTCAGCAGGCTCTGCAGAGGTT
>CABHPQ010170099.1:0-19996 GCA_902168405.1 Peromyscus aztecus
CAGCATGTCAATGGACAAGTCAGTGGTGGGAACCCAGACAATGAGACCCATAAAGAAGTGAACTGGCAAGCTGTTGAGGCTCAGAACACAATACTCCAAAATACGGCACCCTGCCACAGTGATCATTTCAAGCCTAAAGAAATTAAAAACGCCAGAGGCAGATGGGTCTCCCTGGCCCTCTGCCCTCTCTGCTCACCTGAAGTCCCTTGAGGGGGTGTTACCCAGGGAGGCCAAGACAAATCTGGATACACAGACCTCACTAAGTGTCTCTAGTTTATTATCCTTAGGTCATTTCCCTTTCTGTACTTCTGCATGACCCCCATTCTTCATCAAACCTAACCAGAAGACACCCAGTTCTCTCAGTCTCTGGGGCACCACTCCTAAAAACCCTAACACCATAAAAAACACTGGTTAAGTAAATTAGTCATGTTTTTCTCCTGTTAACTTGTCTTACAGTACAGAATGTCAGTTAGCATCTTTACATACCTTTAGTCAGGGAATGCTGTCCATTTCTCTCCTCTACAAAGCCATGAAAGGATGAAAAGACATGGAGGAGCTGAAAATGCAAATAAAAAATGAAAGAAGTGAATGCCCAGTAAGAACCCTGGGGGAAAGGCAAGATCATGCGGATCAACCAGAGGTTAGTGAGAGGAAGGTATAGCGGCTAGAGGATTGGGGCAGCAGCTACGTCCTGTATGATGTAATAGCAGATACATGCCAGTTTACATTTACCAAAACCTATGAAATGCGTAGCATAAAAGCAAACCCTAATGTACACATCTGGTGGAGAAGATACTGCTAAAGGTATGTATGTGTGTGATGAGATTTTGATAGGGGAGTGTGTGTGTGTGTGTGTGTGTGTGTGTGTGTGTGTGTATGTGTGTGTCTATACAGGAGTTTGTTGAGATCTCTACTTTTCATTCAGTTTTGTTTTGAACCTAAAACTGTCCTCAAACAAGGCATTTTAAACATCTTCCAATCACAACCACTTTTCACCCAGAAGTTCTTATAACAGCCCCAAGTGTGTAGATACATAAAATTAATATACAAATCAAACTTTTACCAATAATAAAAAATATATTTAAAACAATTATTTGGTATACATATAATTTTACTATTTACTAAAGAGAAAATCAAAGTTGCACCCTAATGTTTATTTTTATGTAAAAAGGTTCGAGCTAGGATGAGTATTTGATACTTTGGGGCCTAGACCACCTTCAACATTTCTCTCATTGACCAATGTTTTTATATGAGAGTCATCAAAGCTGAGAATGCCACTTTACGTACATAAGTAGCCCAAAATGGCAGAGGTGTGTCTAGGTCATTTCAGAAGTTATTTAAAATTCTGCTCTAATCCTAAACCAAAATTTAATGACTTTAAAAACAAAGCTGCAGTCAGTAACTCAAGCAGCAATTTTTAAAATTAAACATTTTAACACAACACGATGCAAAGACTCCCTAAGGTGATGTTTGCAAGCTGAGGGGTGATAGTGTAAAAATCTCCAAGTCTTTTCTGTGGTTAAACCACAGTGTCTCTATGAGAACAGACCACTCCATGTGTATAGTAGAATTCCTGAGGTCCACAGCACTCAGTGGCTTCTGGCTGTGTCAAGGTTCTAGGCAGCTCTTGCTGGTGTGGGGTGGAGGCATGACCAGGGCAAGGTGCGTGTGTTGCATTCAGAACCAAGGCTGTCATGACCTTGTGCAAAGTGACCCAGGCAATCGCTGCTACAACACCTTATATTCTTTAAGTGTTCGATTTTGAATCAATTTTTGCTTGCTGCCTGTTCAGATACCTTTTACTGTTGCCAAAGTTTCACAATTCTGCATTCAGTTACTTGGCCTCTTGTGGCACAGAAAACCTATACTCCAAACAAACAAATAAATTGTTTGGAAAATAAATAAATTTACATGTGTATATGTGACCATCACTCTCCTCCTTTATAGGACTAATTGGAGGCAAAATGATGAAATTGGAGGAAGTCTCCCTTTCACATGCCAGTGCTGGGCCCTTCCCTGCCCTGTGCTAAGGGTGGTGTTGAATTCTGTGGGTGGTTCTATGGGTGGGCCTCGAACCAGTCCCAGCCTTACTTGACTTTAGGATTCAAAGGATAATTGCTTACAACAACTGCACAGGTAACTGATTGAATTGTAATGAGTGCCCCTAAAGCACCTCACAAGACAATCAAGCCATGTTGCTGGAGCCAGTGACAGCTCCTCTCCACCTCAATCCGCAAACTTAAGGTGGAACAGGGTGGGGTTGGAAGGAGGTTGAGTGTAGGAAACACCATGGATCTGAGGGAAAGGGGATTTGGGGGATGTAGGAGACGTGGAACTGGATGACCCAGATGAGAGCAATTAGAGGACTGGAGAGAGACACAGCTACCTAAGACGTCAGGGAGGGACTGGTGGTATTGAAATCACCCTAAAAGCAAGGGCCAGCCACATGAAGATTGCAAGCAGGGGACCAATATTGCCTGGACTCTCACATGTTTCTAGAAACTGCTCGATCGACATTCAAAAGAGAAAAGAGGGAAAGGAAAATCAGAAAGAGGTGGGCATATTCATCCACTCAGTTATCTATTATGTAATAAATAGGGGTCCAGTCATCTGAAATCAGCGATGTGCCCATTCAAACAATTCACTTCTGGATAACGGTTCATCATTACAGTCACCACCGCCATTATCTGTTGTGAGTCAAAGAATCATTTTCTCACAACATAATGACAAAACATGCTATTAGAAATTTTACTGTAATTTCCAATCGGGACATTATCCATTTTCTGTGTGTAGGACTGGGAAGGAACCTCACTTTCCATGTTTCCTGTATCTGAAAATTTATGAGCATCTCCCGATGAGAGAGATAAAACTCAACAGCAACTTTACTGCTAATGATGGGAGATACTGCTTTTTATTTGTAGCCATTGCTCTTTAATGGCCTACATGGCTTTAGCACTTTCCCTACCTAGACAAAGGAGTATTGATTTTCCTTTTTTCTTGGTAGTAAAATCTTGCTAGAAGAGTGACTCAGCTAACCTGACCACTTTGGCATCTTTTTTTGTTCATGTTTCAGCTGGGATTCTAGGAGTGCATAGGAATCCGGAGAATGAAGCGCCCTCCATGCTGGCAATGCTATCCCAGAGGTAAATGCCTCTGTTCAGGGGCTCAGAGATGGTCTTTTTCTGCTGTATCGTGTGATGTCCTCTTAGACAGGGGAAAAGGACATCTTATTTGGCAAGGGAGAAAAATGCATTCTCAAATGAAAAGAACTTGAAGAGAGGTATAAGGGAGCAACAGCATTTACAAACTGACGAAGAGATGATGAGAATGTAGACACTTCTTAGGAAACTACTGAAAAGGAGGTTATAGAGTCAGATTAGCAAACTAAGGTGATCCAGGACAACTCTTCCCAAAGATGCTGGGTTCCCTGGGCAGCACTGAGTCTAGGTTCTCATCACATATGGACCACACATACTCTGGGTGCCCCGAGACTCACAGGTGTCTGCCCTGTGGTTGATTTGTAAATGCACCTTGAATGGGGTGGATGGAGGGAAGAATGAGCATGTCCATGGGCAAAAAGAACAAAGCTGGTACATGATGGGCTGCTGGACATTGGAAACAGGACCCATAGCTACCACCTTCAAGTCCGCCATCTTGTAGCGAGCAGTGTCAGAACACGGAAGGCCTTGTCATATGGGAGCTGAGGGAGAGGATGCTGGGTGGTCAGGACTTGGCAAGCTGCAGCCAGGAGGCCTCTTGGGTAAATGTGGTTGTGTGAGAACACAGCTGCACCCACTCACTTGTGTGCTGTCTTTGGCTGCTTTCTGGTGCATTGACAGTGGGACGTAGGTACAACAGAGGCAGTTCGGTGACAGGTCTGAAATATTTACTCTCTGGACCTTTATCAAAACGTGTTTTTATCAGGCCAGCGAGATGGCTCAGTGGGTAGGGTACCTGGGCTTAGTCAGCCCTGACAGTCTGAGTCTGCACCCCAGATCCCATAAGGCAGCAGGGGAGAATCGACACCTAACAGCCATGCTTTGATTTGTCACATGTATGTAGTGACATGCACGTTTCTGAATAGACACACAAGTAAAAATGATTAATAATAATATTAAACAATGTTTTCAATGGCAACATCTGGATGAAGAATTGAAAAGATAGCTTTTTCAAACTCTCTGTCTTCTGAATTTATGGTTGGTTTTAAGTGTGTGAAAGTCAAAGACACCCAACTCAAAATGAACTCCAAGAGGTATGGATGGCACAGAAGCACCTGCTGGACAGGTGTCTTTCTATTAACCCTATCCGAGAGCCTCCTGGGGATGGCTGTAACGCACTCAACATGCATTCTGTCATTTGTCAATGCTTGCTCCCAAGGCAACTCCAGAATATAACGTTTAGGCTAAATAATTAAATAAAGACTTGTGCCTAAGGGCCTTGAGGCTCTCCAACCAAGCATACATTGTTGTCCTTTTATTTAATTGTTGCTGCCTTTTAAGACACATTGGTCCGAATCAGCAACTGCAACTCCCGAAGCTGTGGTTAAGCCAAGAGGGCTGTAGCAGGAGGGAATTCTGTTCCCTCAGGCTCCGAACCTTTCAAAGCTATGAAGGGAACTTAACTAAACCTCTCTCCCTCTAAAGAACTCAAGATTCAAAGGTTAAGGTGGAATTCAGAGAGGCTGAATAGCAAGTAGCTCACCTCCTCCTCTTGCTCTCATCCTCCAAAAAGCCCTCATGCGTCTCCTCGCCCCTCCTTATAAACCCTTCTCCACCTGGCTCCTCTCTACCACTTCCTGTCAGCCACAGGTGAATTTTATTTAACCAAACACATATTTCCATAATTAAACAAATGTTCCAGAGCCAAAACAAAAGTAACACACCTTGAAACACTATTCTACAACAACCCATGGATGGAACAGTAATTTCTCCAACTCCTGAGTCTTAGAGACCTGAAGATTAGCTAATCCCTGAAGCTCAGGGTAAGGCTTTATTAGTTGTGGCCTGAAAAAAAACAGCTGTGACCCTGCAAACATCATGGGCTAAATGCCACAGAATCAGCTAACGTTTAGTCAGCCTCCACACAGGAAGGGCATTGAGTGCTTTCTACAGTTTAACTCATCCCTTATCACATCTGCCCTAGGAAGGAGGGTCAGTTCTGATACTAACTTTCCCTACAAGACCACTGAGCCATAAGGGTCACTGCCTTTCTTGTGCCTTGGAGCCCACGAGTGGCAGAGCTGTGATCTGAACAAAAGAATCCAGTTCCAGAAATGGGTCAGAAAGCTCTCAAATGGTTCTGGCGACTATTTGGGACAGTGTTTCTCAGCCTGGATGCAGGCTGGCTTCACCTAGGGATCTTTCCAAAATGCTGATGCCCAGTTTAATGAGGAAAAGGAACCTCAGTGTCAGTGCCTGGTAAAAGCTCCGTGTATCACTCTGCTGCAGAGATGATCTGAACTAGCAATGTAGGGAGGAGCTGGGCCGAATGCCTCTCTGCTTGTGCTCTCTCCCCAAGCTGATGTCCTATCAATCCCCACACTTCCACAAGGATTTTGTGGCTCTTGTACTGCTTCCAGCTCACAGAGGCAATGTTGACTCCCACCAAAGTTCGATGACATCCTACAGTCTCTGGCTTGCCTGAACTTCCAGGTTTTCTTAGCACCATATTTGGAGAGGAATAGGAAAACAAGCCTGATACATGCCAAGTCACTGTTGGTTAATGTCTTAGGGTTTCAATGGCTGTGAAGAGATACCATAACCACAGCAACTTTTATAAAGGAAAGCATTTCATTGAAGTGGCAGCTTACAGTTTCAGAAGTTTAGTCGTTATCATCATGGTGAGGAAACATGGTTCATGCAGGCTGGCGTGATGCTGTAGAAGGAGCTGAGGATTCTACATCTTGACCCATAGGCAACAGGAAGTGAACTATCTACCACACTGAGTGTAGCTTGAGCAAAAAAAGACCTCAAAGCCTCCCCCCACAGTGATACACTTCCTCTAACAAGACCACAACTACTCTAACAAAGCCACACCTCCTGATAGTGCCACTCCCTTTGGGGGCCATTTTCTTTCAAACCACCACAGTTAAGAATGGCTATCATTCATTCATCATGCTAGCAACTGTACCAGGGGCTTTCCAGAAATTGCCATTAGACCTCCCACCTGGTGTTTGAGGGTAGCCCGGGCAGCAGAACCCCTCTTCTCCACTTTCTAAATTAATTGGGATGAACAAGGGGCTAGGGCAGATGAGGTCAACATGTTGGCTTGACCGCAGATGAAGGTTTGGGAAATTACAGGGTAAGTGGGAGCTGTAAATAAGCTTCTTAGAATTGGACTGTGCAAAGTTCAGCTAGTGGACAGACGTACTTAAACCTGGAAGAGACAGGCCACTGCTGCAGTCATCATGTTCACAAGGCATTATACAATTAAAAGGTATTATCACGAAGCAAAGACCCCACAACAGCCACTCTTGGCACCATGCTTGGTTATTATGAAGGCTACTATAGTGCAGAGGCACCATGTTTGGTTATTATTAAGGTGACTATAGTGTAGAAGCCATGTGCCAAGTCATTTACAAATTTCTCTCAATTTACATGTATTTACCACTTGCAATATTTCCCCAGACTAATTCCCCAGAAAAGTGAAAGAAAAGAGATTTTACTGTATGTCCATCTTGTATACTGTGCTTTTGGGCGCCATATGCAAGACACACGTGAAAGGCACAGCCACAGTATGCTCCATGTGGGCTTTGCAAGCCACTTACATCAGGTGTTCCTGTTGCAGTAGCTTTGGGCACGTAAAATGTTTATTACTGTTGGGTTGCTGGTGCTTCTGCCCTCCATGTACCTGCTGCTGAACAGCTGGTTCTGTGTTGACAAGAATGGGAGTTTGTGGATGCTTTCTGCTGGCACTCTAGTTTCTGTGTTTATTTTTTCTTCAATAGTCCCTGGCTGTCCCTGACCTTCTCTGGCCACATTCAGAGTCTTTAGTAGAGTAACCTTGATATTGACTGTACAAAAAGAATTCACAGAAGGACTATCTTGACTTAAAAGAGTCAAAGAAACAAAAACAGATCTTTCTAATGCCTCAGCAACCAATTTCTAAAGCAGTGGTTCTCAACCTGTGGGTCATGACCCTTGTGGGGGGGGTCAAATGATCCTTTCACAGGAGTCACCTAAGACCATCCGAAAACACAGATATTTACATTATAATTCATAACAGTAGCAGAACTACAGTTATGAAGTAGCACAAAAATACTGTTATGTTGGGGGTCACCACAACACGAGGCACTGTATTGAAGGGTCACAGCATAAGGAACTGAGAACCACTGTTCTAAAGGGAAGCTGGTGGAGTTTTCCCAAGGAGATGGTAACTGTCCCCACATCAGTCCATTGCCTTCCACCCAAGCCACTGTATGTCTCATCGGCCCTATGACAAGTGCCTCAGCTCTTCAACATTTGTCGGATGCCTAAGCCCTGAGGGACCTAATCATTGTCTTCAGAGACTGCAAGGAAGCTGAGGTCTTTGTGTGGTGTACAGGGTAAATAACAAAATCTAGATGCCAACATGAGAAATAATATATTGTACTGCAAGTGCCTGGCCTTGGATTGAGCTGGTTGGAGGAAATGGCTGTCATTGGCCAGTTTTTGGTCACATTGTTTGACTTTTTTGTCCATCAAAGGTAGACAGAATGTGTGTGTATGTATGTGTGTGTATGTGTGTGTATATATGTATGTGTGTGTATGTGTATGTATGCATATATGAATGATAAATAAGAGGCTGGGTCTCGAGGTTAATCAGATATTGTTAAAATTTTAATATTAAGTATTCCTGGCAGGCTTGTGTTTGAAACACTTGTTCCCAGCTGGTGGGACTATTCCGGGAGAAAAGGGAACCTTCAGGAAGTGGGACCTGCCCGGCAGAAGCAGAGCACTCGGGCAAGCCTGTGAAGGTTGTAGTCCTTGCTCTGTGGTTCTCACTTTGCTTCCTGATACATCTCCATGTGATCATCTCCATCACATGCTCCCACAACCATGGACTGAGTTTCCCTGTGTACCCTTCCTGCCACGGTGAACTTAAACTTCTCTGAGACCATGGGCTAAATAAATAAGTCTCCCCACCATTAAGTTGTTTCTAATGGGTATTTGTGTCATAATATTGCAAAAGCAATTAATACAGATATAAACTTGAACCTTATTTCTAGTCTATATCACCTATATAACCTCCAGCATCTTGAAAAATTATCTATTGCTCTGGTTCTTCTTCAGCAAAATGGAACTTATCACATAGGATGATTATGAAGAAAGCATGATGCCACATGAGTATTCCTAAGAGAGACCTGTCATTGACACCAAGAGAAGTCTCTTGAGGAAACTATTGCGATCCTAAACTAGCTGCCACATGAGTGATGCTGAGGAGTCATCGTTTCTCCAGTTGAGAATTCTCATAATCATATCAGAAAGGGCTTAGAGTTGGGCAGCTGGAGGAAAAGGAGGATGTGGCAAGCAAGAGAACGGCTTAATCCCAGGACAAGAAGCAGGCGTGTTCACGCAATAGTTTATGGATAGCGAGTAATCATGAGTATAGCCACTTGCACGGCCCAAGGGTTCATATGGAGAGAGAGGAAGGAGTGACAGTCTGAGTGTTGCATCCAAACACACTCTGATGAAGGCACTGAACTCCACTGGTCCTCTTGTAGTAATCCTGCACAGGAGAGCAACTACAGTTAATAATAATACCACAGTGTTGCATGTCTCAGATAGCTAGACTAGTTTGGATGTCCTAACAACAAAGAAATGATAAACATGGAGTTAGAGAGATGGTTCAAAAGTTAAAAAGCACTGCCTTCTCTTCCGGAGGACCCAGGTTCCATTCCCAGCACCCACATGATGACTATCAATCATCTGTAACTCCAGTTCCAATATATCTGACACCCTCTTCTGACCTCCTGAGGTGCTGCATGGCTGTGGTACACAGACATACGTGCAGGCGAAACATCCATACACACAAAATAAAAAGTTGAAGAAGAACAAGAATGATACCAACAGATATGCTAACTTAGACAGGGGAAGCCCATGAGCTCAACCCTAGACAAAGGACTACAGACAAATAAGGAATGCCAAGAGTGGACTGAACAGTCATCCCCAGGGAAGAGCACGCCAAATGACTGTCCAATACCAAATGGTCAGCCCTGGAAACGTGCACACAAGTAACAGCAGACAGACTGAGCAGGTTGTATTTATATATCTAGGAATCTGTATTTATGTACATAACAACAATTAAAGGAAAAAGAAGACATGAATTTGAAGGAGAGCAGGAGAAATGGGCATATGGCAAGGTTTGGAAGGAGGAAAGGGAGGGGGAATGATGCAATTATATTACAGCCTCAAAAAAAAAAACCCAAAAAATGTTTTCAAAAAGTTATAAACATTTAAAGTAATGTATAGACTAATTATCCTAATTTGATAGCTATACACTGGATATGTGTATTATTGTATGACACTGTAGCCCATAAAATGTGCAATTATGGTGTGTCCAGAAGAATTCCACTAATCCTTGGTTTTCCCATATGTAAAACATGATAGAAATTAGAACATCGCTGGGTGGTGGTGGTGCTAGCCTTTAGTCCAGCACTCGGGAGGCAGAGGCAGATGGATGTCTATGAGTTCGAGGCCAGCCTGGGCTACAGAGTGAGTTCCAGGATAGCCAGGGCTACACAGAGAAACCTTGTCTTGAAAAAAAAATTCGAACATAGCTCAACATTACTTTAGCCAAACATTTTGAACTAGTCCAGAGCCCAAGCATTCTGCCAATAATTTATCATACACATGAGTTTGTCAAGCACCCACTATGTGCCAGGGACTTTTCAAGGTGCTAGAGATGCAAAGAAAACTCTGCCCCACCAGTTCTTGAGTGTTCAGTGTTGAGAACAATGACAGGCAATTCTCTCAACTCAGTACATTTGATACGAATGGAATGGCTAAAAGTAGATGGATGAGTGAATGTTTAATTTACATAAGATAGGAAAAGGGAATGTTGGACTCTGCATATCAAAATTTACCCATTCAACAAACATCGAGTCCCAGCTATTGGCATGACTCTGAATGCTGTAGGAGACACTAGAATAAACTACAATGTCTTCTGCTTCAGGGAGCAGTGGGATGTAGATGCCTGGGGTGTGAAGTCAGGTGACTCGAATCGACTCTTTGTTAGTTAGTCATTTTGAACAAATTCCTGGGTCTTAGAGTTTCCCACCTATAAAGTGAGGATAATACTGATTTAAATGCATGTTGAGAGGAATCGTATTTGTAGAAGCTCTCTGAAAGTTATCATGTGAAGCTGTCATCTTTATGTAAGTGTGCCCCGAACGTCTACTGCTAGTGATGTCATGTAGAGTCTTTCAAGGATGACTGAGAATTGTCCTGATACCCACTTTTGCGTTGGCACTGAGGACTTGACTGATGCAGGAAGTAATGAAATGAAGGTCATTATCATTGTGATGCTTTCTTCTTCCCTGGAAGCCACTCAAGACAAAAAAAAAAAAAAAAGCATTTGCCTTAAAGAGCTCGCTAAGTAAAAAGAAATGTTTGCCGATCAAATAGTAAGAGCCGGTAGTCAGCCTGAGTCTCCGTGTCTAGAGGTCACCAATATGTGGTTGTCGCTAGGCCACATTTCTTCTGTGCCTTTTGACTCCCTAACTCAGGGTCAAGTCAACAAATGCTCATCAGTCACTGATGAGCTCACTTTCCTGTGGCCTCCATAAACTGTCCGGGAAGCATCAATGTGAGCAGAGAAGGTTTCTTTTGGTGATTATTTCAGGAGGACACACTCCAGCATGGTGGGGAAGGCCTGGTGGGGAAGGCATGGTGGGGAAGGCATAGTGGTAGCCCAGGGACACTGGCTGGTTACAGCGTCTCTGCAGTCAGAAGGCAGAGAATGAAAGGAACTAGGACTGGGTACAAAACCTCGAGGTCTGGCCCCAACGACGCTTTTGACATCCGGGTTCCACTTCCCAAAGCTTTACAGCTTTCTCAAATGGTGCCACCAGCTGGGGACAGAGTGCTCAAATGCATGAGTCCATCAGGGGACACATAGCAGTCATCTGCCAGGTACAAATCTAGGGGATACTCTTCTGTGACTGCTGTAGGGAACAATACATATGTAGTTGCTCCTTGACCTGTGATGGGTTCTGTCCAGTAAATCCATCATAAACTGAGATGATCTTAAGTTAGAAAGAGCTTGTCTCAAAGGCACTTAATACACCCAATCCCCCAAACATCATCATTTAGCAACACAGTCCAACATAAAGTGTCAGTTTTGTTTTGTTTTTTATCATTATGATCCTGCATGTGGCTAGGAGCTGGGGTCACTGCTGCTGAGAATACTGTAATACTGTATAATTCTTGTTATTTTTTTTGCTGCCTAGGAGAAGATATAAGTCCAAATTTGGTGCATGGTTTCTGCTGAATACATATTGCATTCATACCATTGAAAGTCAAAAATTAAAAGTCAGACCATTGTGAAGTTGGGGGTTGTCAATATATATTATTATCAGAATTGGCTCACTGATTACAAAACCTAGGAGCTCTATTGCTGTGGGATAACACTTTTGTACGCTGGTTTAATAAAACACTGATTGGCCAGTAGCCAGGCAGGAAGTATAGGTGGGTCAAGCAGACTAAAAGAATTTGGGGAAGAGGAAGGCTGAGTCAGGAGTTGCCAGCCAGACACAGAGGAGACAAGATGACAAGGCAGAACTGAGAAAAGGTACCAAGCCAAGTTGCTAAACATAGATAAGAATTATGGGTTAATTTAAATGTAAGAACTAGTCAGTAATAAGCCTGAACTAACGGCCATGCTGTTCATAATTAATATAAGCTTCTGTATGTTTATTTAGGTCTAAGTGGCTGTGGACCAGGCAGGACACAGAAAAACATCCCACTATACTCTATGATCTGCTTGCTGCAAGCTGAAGAACCAGGAAAGGAAGTGATGTGATTCAGTTGAAGTTCCAAGGTTTGGAAGCAGCAGAGTGATTACAAGTTCTGGTCTGTCACAGACCCCTGAAGGTGAGAGAAGATGGCTGCCGACGAGTGGAAGGACTGAGAAAAGCCTCCTCCCCTCTGCTGCTGGATCTTGTCATCACCCCACTGGCTTGGATGAGGGCCACTTACATCCTGGAGGACAATGTACTGACTCCACGGGTTCAAATGCTAATCCCTTCTAGAAACATCCTCATAGTTGTACCTAAAAATAATGCTTTGTCATCAATCTGGGCATCCCTTAGACCAGTCAGGTTGTGAGTCAGACATAAGTATAAATTGCAATACAAGGCTAGCAAGCTGGCTCAGCTGGTAAAGGTGCTTGTTATCAAGTCTGGTGACCTGAGTTCAGTCTCTGGGACTCACACAGTGGAAGGAGAGAATCTACTAATGCTGGTTGTTCTCTGACCTCCACACTGTGTACCATGACACACACATACACACACATTTGGACAACACACACACACACTAAATGAATAAATCAATGTAATAAAATTTTAAGAAGTAATTGCTGCCGGGCGGTGGTTTTAAATCCACCTTAGGGCATGCCTTTAATCCCAGCACTTGGGAGGCAGAGCCAGGCGGATCTCTGTGAGTTTGAGGCCAGCCTGGGCTACAGAGTGAGTTCCAGGAAAGGCACAAAGCTACACAGAGAAACCCTGTCTCGAAAAACAAAACAAAACACACACACACACCAAAAAAAAGAAAAGAAATAATTGCTACATGGTCTGAATACTAGATGGCAGATGTATGAATGGATAATAGAAACAAAAAAGAGATATAAAAAACTAGCTCTCCACAAACAGCTGGGGAGGGGGGAGTTGTATACAAGAGGTGACACATGAAGAGATTTTAACATTAGAATTTTATTGGTGGTGGAGAGAGAAATGGATTCCCACTTACCCTGCTGCCCCGGATTTCCAACCCTATATACTCAGGAAAGAGAGAAGCATAGAAAACAGTAGCTGTCATTTGGGAAAGAAAGAAAAGCCACGTTGGGGAGATGGAGCAGAGGATGGTTCAGAAGCAGGCCATGAAGCCTGATGGTGTGGGATCTGTTGTGCACATTCAGCCTGGAGCGGCCTTGGGTTAGTCAGCTGTAAACATATTTTCACAGCGGAAGTAACAATTTCAGAAGTAGGCGGTGGAGAGGACCACACTGGAGTGCTAGGAGAGAGTTATTAGTTTGTTTGTTTACATTTTCTTTCTTTTTAAATTTATTCTTCTCTCATAAATTACATCCCCCCCCTCCTCTCCTCCCTGTCCCCCCATCTCCTCTCTCCCCCAGATCCAGTCCTCCCCTGTTTCCCTTCAGGAGAGGGCAGGGCTCCCAGGGATATCAAACCAAACACCGCATGTCAGGTTGCAGAGGGACTAGGCACCTCCCTTCGTATCAAGGCTAGAAGAGGAAACCCAGTATGAGGAAAGGGTCCCCAAAGCAGGCGGAAGAGTCGGAGACGGTCACAGCTCCCGCTCTTAGGAGTCCCACAAACAGACCAAGCTACACAACTGTTTCATAGATGCAGAGGGCCTAGGTCAGTCCCAGGCAGGCTCCCTGGTTGTCACTTCAGTCTCTGTGAGCTCCTGTGAGCCAAGTAAGTTAATTCTGTGGGTTTTCTTGTGATGTCCTTGACCCCCTCTGGTTCCTACAATCCTTCCTAGGAGAGCTCTTCAGACGCCTTAAGACTCGTGCACGTTTAGGGAGAGCCTGAGGTCATTCAGCGAAGTTAAGGGTCTTGGGTGGAGGGGCTGGGGGACTCATTCATGGACTAAGGACATAGAACCTGACAGACTGGGACAGCTGATTCCTGTTTCTGAGAGCAGTGAGTCTCGCTAACACTCAAATGATTGCCATTTCCCTTGTCAGGCAGTGACAGGAGTTAGTTGACCTGAAAATTCACTAATAGTTCCATTAAAGAGGCTTTGGAATAGCCATCTTTTTACTCATCCCGGTCAATTAACAATGAATTAATGCTAGACATATTTTCAATTGAGCTGAGTCCTGATTCCCCCTCATTTTACCTAAAAATAGCCCTTTAAAGGGACTGTCAACCAGCTCTGCTTTCTTTCCAAGGCTGCACTGGAGTTTCTGTGAACCCCTAGGCGTTGATGGGAAGTGCATAAAACCCTGAACTGAAGATAGGAGACCTGGGCTCCTGTACCCGCTAAAATGCACATAGGCTTTATGCTTCTGAACAGGTAACTGTAACTCTCTGGTTAAGTGTTTTTACATGTACAATGGAATGACGGATGCTGAGGGCCCTTTCAATGATCAGCTCACAGTGATTTCAGGGCTGGACAGATTGTTCAATGATTAAGGGTATTTGTTGCCCTTAGAGAAGACCTTAGTTCAGTTCCCAGCACCCACGTGGTGGCTCGCAGTGATCTGTGACTCCAGTTCCAAAGGATCTGATGCCCTCTTCTGGCCTCCATGGACACTGCATGCACATGGCGCACAGATATATATGCAGACAAAGCATCCATACATATAAAATAAAACAAGTCCATGTTTAAAGTGTTTTCAGGGGTGCTGATGGGATGGCAGGCCAGACTGGAGGCTGCAGAAGGGACACCAGACCTTATGTCTCTGAACCAGCAAATAAGATGACCTTAACCCTGATTCTTGTCCAGTGGTCCCTAACAAGGGTAGAAGGTGCTAGAAGATCAAATGTTCTTCAGGGGGCATTTTCCAATGTCTGGAGACATTTTTGATCATCGCTAGTGGATGACTCTATGGGACTGTAGTGGCTGAAGCCAGGGATGCTGCTAAACACCCCACACAATATAGGGTGGCCCCGCAGCAAGGGGTTGTCAGAAAGACGCTCCAAGTGTGCCAAGACTACAAAATTGCTCTAGCTTGTTGGTCGTTTTGATCTCATCATTGTTTGGTTGTTTTCGATGTCCTGGTTTGTAAAATGACAATGATAATAAGACCCGATTCTTGATACGGGCAGTGCTGTCTTCCTTTTAGGCTAATTTGCTGTTCCACAAGCGACCTCGCTTGAGGTCTGTTCTTACTCCTTCTCTGGATGTGGTGTCTAATTTGTCCCCCGGTTTGTGGCAATGGCTTCAGTATTTATCTCCGGGGGAGTTGACTCTTAGCCTTGAAACTGAGATAGGCAAGAAATGTCCACTGTGCTTTTATTATCCAGTGTACTTCTAACATAGGCTTCTGTTTAGCAAGGTCCAAACCTCAGCAGTGCAGGATTTCCCTTTATGTCACTTCAGGCTTGTGTTCCCATTCCAGGGCGTTATGTGGGGCCTTGGAGTGGGGGAGGGAACTACCAAATTCTCAGTGGCTACCTATGTCATGATCTGTCTAGGTCACCGCAGTGTCCTTTTCAGGACTGCTGTGCCTCCTGAACATGGAAGAATACACCCTGATGCTTCTTACAGGTCCCATGCAGTGCATCCCATGTGATGGTCTCCCATCCATCTGCTAGACATTCCTCCCCTGCTTTCATGCAGTCCATGGTCTTACCTTTCACCAGCATTACAGAAAATTGGGCATGGGTTATCTCTGCTCTGAAACGCAGGCACCAAAACTATCTTGAATGTCTGGGTTCTTACACTGTAAGCTTTTTACCTGGGAGGAATGTGGTAAAGCAGAGTAGATACCTATCTGCGGAGCCTATGTCCCTATGGGAAGCTCTTGTCTCTCATTTGAATTTGCTCCCTCCTCTTGTCCATCCAGTTTACCTTAACTAGTATCCTTTCTTTACCCACCAAGGATTTGGCTACTCCAAAGACTAAATTTTTGAAATTCATAAATACTCATCTTCTGAAGAAAGTATACAAATAGCCAAGAAGTACATGAAAAAGTGCGCAACATCACTAGTCATTAAGGAGATGACATAATGGAGCACTGTGACATCACAATTCAGTATTCTGAGGTCAAAATGGATCATTATAATGACTTGTCACTTTGTATGCATTAGGATGACTATTACCAAAGCAACAATAAACAAAATCTGTGGTGGTATTGTGTTCCCCAAAATATTGTGCACCCTAATAAACTTATCTGGGGTCAAAGAACAGAACAGCCACTAGATACAGAGGCTAGAAAATGGCGGCACTCATACCTTTAATCCTAGCATTCCAGAGGCAGAAATCCCTCTGGATCTGTGAGTTCAAGGCCACATTGGAAACAGCCAGACATGGTGACACATGCCTTTAATCCCAAGAAGTGAACCTTTAATCCCAGGGAGTGATGGTAGAAGGCAGAAAAAAGATATATAAGGTGTGAAGACCAGAAACTAGAAGCTTTTGGCTGGTTGAGCTTTCAGGTTGTGAGTAGCAGTTCAGCTGAGATTTATTCGGGTGAGGACTCAGAGGCTTTCAGTCTGAGGAAACAGGATCAGCTGAGGAACTGGTGAGGTGAGGTAGCTGTGGCTTGTTCTGCTTCTCTGATCTTCCAGCATTCACCCCAATACCTGGCCCTGGGTTTGTTTTTATTAATAAGACTCTTTAAGATTCCTGCTACAAAAACCAAAAAATCGTAGGTACTGATAATGCCTTAGAGACACTGGAATGTTTATGCATGCTGGTGGGGTTGGGGACTGGAAAAACTGCTGGAAACAATGGCATGGTGATTCCAAAAAAAAATGAGAAACATAATCACCAACTAGTCCAAAAGTCCCATTTGTGTGTGTGTGTGTGTGTGTGTGTGTGTGTGTGTGTGTACACCCAAGATAAGCAAAAGCAGAGACCCAGAAATTTATATGCCTGCATTATTCACAAAATATCCACAGAGTAGAAAACACCTCAAATGTCTATTGAGAAATGAACAAACAAAATTGAAAACATATGTACAGAGAATAGCTTTAACAAGGAAAGTTGTATGGACACTATAGCAGAGTTGCACCTTGAGCACATTCTAGGTGAAATAAGCCACACATAAAAGAACACATATTACGTGATTCACCCGCATGGGGTGTGCCATAGTTAGGCTTTCTTTTGATGTCATAAAACACCTTTACCAAAAGAAAGTTGGGGAGGAAAGGGTTTAGTTAAGCTTACAATTGTAGTCCATCATCAAGGGAAGTCAGGGCAGGACCCTGGAGGCAGCAACTGGAGCAGAAGCAGTGGAGGACTGCTGCTTACAGGCTTGCTCCCTGTGGCTTGATCAGTCTGCTTCCTTCTACAACTCAGGACCACCTTCCCAGGGTTGACACCATCCACTGTGGGCTGAGTCCTCCCGCAAAAATCATTAATAAGGAGAACTCACCAGGTCAGTCTGTAGTTGGAAGTTTTCCTGAAGCCACTCAGACCCAAGTAAACACACAGAGGCTTATATTAATGAAAACTTCTTGGCCATTAGCTCAGACTTACTACTGACTAGTTCTTACACTTAAACTCAGCCCATTTCTGTTCATCTATATGTCACCATGTTTTCTGTGGCTTTACCTGTGTGCCATCACATGCTGCTCTCTGGACGTCAGGCTGGCATCTCCTGACTCATTCTTCCTCTTCCCAGAATTCTCCTTGTCTGCTTATCCCACCTATACTTCCTGCCTGGCTACTGGCCAATCAGCATTTTATTTATCAACCAATCAGAGCAACACACATTTACAGCATACAGAATGACATTCCACAGCACTTCCCCTTTTCTATCTAATAAAAAAGGAAGGTTTTAACTTTAACATAGTAAAATTACATATAATAGAACAGTTATCAAGCAAGAATTATAGTTACAATATCTAGTCTATTAGTATTTGGCAAAATTAAAGAAAACATTCTATCATCTATTCTATATTTATGAGTCTGAAGTTTCATATCTAATTTATCTTTTATCATAACCAAGGAAAATTATAATCATAACTATTTAGTTTTCAACTGCATCAAAGATCTCAGAAGGATATAATATTACCTAGGTAAACAGGAAATACATTGTAAGTAACTTCCAAAATTCTAGAATGACAGAGACAGCTAGCTACCTGGACAGTTACCCAAAGTTCTGCAACATTGGGGCATCCATCTTCAGCCTACAGGCCTAGAGTCTCTCAGTCACTTCTCTCTGTTACAGCAGTGGAAAGCTGACTCACATGCCATAGACCTGCACACTTAAAGAAAGACAAAACGATAAAAAAAAGTCCCGTATTTAAAGTTAATTTGTTTAACAGAATCATGTGTTTCATTATGACATTTTCAGACATGTATATTTTTGTACCTTGCTTATCCTAACCCACCCCCCCCCCCCCCCCGCTGCCTCACCAGGATCCCATCCTTCCCTCCTTCTTCCATGTCCTGTCTGTGTATACACACGTTACATAGTCAAATTTAGATCCTCATATGACACAAAGCATGTCATAGTTTGTTCTTCTACTCATTGCCCTCTCTTGTTCCTCTCTCTACCTTTAAATCCTTTCCACTCTTCTCAGAGTCCCTCTTCCACATTCATGTCATTCATAGACAGACAGACAGACAGATAGATATGTATATTAGAGAAAGGTATTATTTGCCCTTCTGAGTTTGGCTTATTTTGCTTAATGTGGTTATGATCTCCAGTTCTGTCCATCTTCCAGCACATGATAAAATTTAATTCTTTTTTACAGGTAACTAAAGCTCCTTTGTATATACAGACCACATTTTCTTTGCCTGTCCATGTTTGATAGGCATCAAGGTCACTCCTGAATCTTCACTATTGTGAGCAGTACAGCAATTAGCCCAGTGATGAGCATCTTTGGGATATGCTAAGCTAGCTTGCTTTGGGCGTATTCTGGAGTGCTAAAGCTAGGTCATATAACAATTCTAACCTTCATTTTTTGAGGGGCCGCCACACTGATCCGTAGTGGTTGTAGCAGTTTACATTCTTATCCACAGTACTTAAGGTCTCCTTTTCCCCACATGCCCTCCCACATTTGTTGTCTTCTTGACGCCAGCCATAAAATGGCGAATTTTACATTCTGTGAAATTGATCACTGTTAATTTTTTTCTTCTTTTCTTCTGTAGCCAATTTTAGTTCACCATACAGAGTAGGGAGAGAAAGGCTTCGCAAGGAATGGTGTGATTGCTAAGATGAAGTAAAACAAAAGTAAATATTTTTTAAAATTTTTATTAGCTTGTAAACTTCTCCTGTCCAAAGCCCATTAAAAAAGTAAATAAAAGAGGGTTTGTGTGTGTTTTTGTTTGTTTTCAAGAGGGATATTGAGTTTTCTTGCCAGAGAGGAGAGGGGATCCATCCCAGGTGGTCAGGCAAGAAGAGAGAGAGAGGACCAACTCTAAACATTCAGTCAGAGAGAGAGGACCCATCCCAAATGTTGATAGGGAGAGGATCCATCTTGAGCAGTCAATCAGGATCCTTTGCAAGATTGCTGCCTTTATTCAACTTTCTACTCTTGGTCAAGTCTCAGTTTGGGTCTGTCTCTCTGTCTCTGTCTCCATTGGCCTGTCTCTGCCTCTTCCCTCCCTCCCTCCCTGCCTCCCTCCCTCCATGCCTCATCTCTCCACTATGCCTCACCTCCGCTCTGTTCAAGGAGGTCGTTACTAATCAGGGACAACCAAGAATGACTCACCAATCTTTGAGCGCCTTTGTACTCCAGCTTCCTCACCAGGAAAGCTGGAAATGTGGACAGAGGCAGGACTGGGGGGGCTGAATGAGTCACTACGTCTTGACTAAAGGGAAGTTGGCCTGACACATGGTGCTGCTTACTCTTACTTAGTTTTAGAAGCCTCTGTGGAGTATGGCAGGCCTGGCCTGGGTAGACTAAACCTGGAAAGAGAATCGCTCCTTTCTATGCTCACATGGCTTCACATGAGTTCCATCTTCAGCAACAGGAAAACATCACTGGCCCCGGGGCATGCTACCACGGCCAGCTTCCACCTATCAATGCATCATTTACAACGCTTGAAGGCCTGCAGATGAAAGCCTGCAGATGATGAAGGCCTGCAGATGAAGGCCTGCAGATGATGAAGGCCTGAAGATGGAGGCTTGCAGATGATGAAGGCCTGAA
>CABHPQ010170099.1:20006-38847 GCA_902168405.1 Peromyscus aztecus
AGATGGAGGCCTGCAGATGATGAAGGCCTGCAGATGATGAAGGCCTGCAGATGATGAAGACCTGCAGATGAAGCAGCAACCTGGTTGCCACTCCTGAGTGGTGAACACCGAGGTGGAGGAAAGGAAAGTTCTAGTAGACAAGACAACTAAAAGGAGGCAAATGTTAACTTGTTGAGACTTACTCCATGTTTGATTCTTTGAGAAAATGTTCTCATTTAAATGAAGGAAAACAGAACAGCCGGATCTTGGTTGTTGGGTTGCATGAAGTAGGCTTGCACAGGCAGAAACAATTCCACAAATGCCCCTTTGGAGCCTGTGGACACTCATCACACACATATCTCTGGCCCCACTTGGGGTCCCATCCATGACCCCACCTCTGACCCACACGAGTCTTGGGAAGCTGTATTTGTAACATATCTTCAGGCAGCTGTTCTTGGCCAAGCCTGTTGGCCACTCCAGCTTGGAAGACATCTTGAAACACTAAGAGGAGAGGGTTGACACACATCTGAGAATTTTCACTGGCTGCTCACAAATGCAAGGACCACAGAGGACAAGGGCCAGAATCAGGTGGCATGATTGTCCCTCTTGTGTTGCTTTCCTGGAGGTTCAGGGGACCTCATCGTAGGCCATTATACCCTCAGAAGCTTTCTGCACTCAGGGAGGCCTGGTCTACATAGCCTGATCTTCAGTCTCCACAGTGGGATACATGGATTACCTGGGTTCTATTTAAACCTCTTTGAGCTCTGTTCTCACGCACCATGACGTCAGCAGATCCCCAAGACTGAATTATAGCTTTGCATTCAATCAAGGATCATGTATTATTCTCTGTGTCATCCATCACTGCTTCCTCACTGCTCGGAACACAGAGTGACAGCAGTCCACACAACGCGGAGCACCTGAGGGGCTTTAAACCTATCAGTGGGAAGCATTGTTCTCAGAAAGATTTCGCTCTGTGGAGAAGGCAGAGCGGGACTGCTTTTGCAATGGCCAGCAGAGGCTTTGAAACGGTTTCCCATTAACTGCACAGATTCTGAAGCCACAGAATTCAGCAACTACCTCATTTATGTCCTGGGCATTTTGTTTGAGCTAAATTTTTAAAAATCTATTTGTATTAAATATAAAATGATCATTGGATGCTCGGCTTCTCAACCTGCACAGCATAATAAACACTAAAGTTATTTAGTGGTGAGTCTATCCTGTCTATGTATAGTCAGAAAATTACAGTTGGAGCCTTGAAAGCATATTAATTGAAGTTTATCAAGAAGGCGGGAGCATTTAGACATAATCACAAATACGAAATATATCAATACTCTTGCCAGTAATTAGATATCATATTTGCCTTGCAATTCTGATGCCTTTAAGAACTATGCGGTATAATAAATGCTGAGGCCATTGTAGGCATTAGAAATGCCAGAAATACTTTTTCTCTTTTCAACTTCATTGAGTTGCACACGGAGAGTACACACTTGTGTTGTTCTGTTGAAGAAGGGCGCTAGTGGTTGACACTGGCACCTCCCAGAGTTATCAGCTAGAATGAACGCAAAGGATGCTTGAATCCAGTTTGACTCTGTGTAAACAATTAGAGAAACAAACTTTAGACCCAACGGCTTCCATAAATGACGTTGGAATAACAGGGCATTTTCACAAATCACATAAAGCAATGTGCTATTTTGTCTCTGAACTTCTTTTCCCACGTTAAGCCCTGAGGAAACGCGATGAGACCAGCCGATGCTTACAGCCCCTCAAATGTGGGAGCTGGGATTGCTTAGCAATGTCTCAATGCTTTTTCCTCCCTAGTGATCAGGACTTCTTCCCTTCTTTCATTGTTGAGATTTTGCCCGAACACACACCCAACATGGGGCCTAAAATAAAGGAACGAAAAACTCAGAATGACCAAGTCTTGAGTGTTTATCGCTGAGGATATTTCAGAGGTTGGATTGAATTTCATGAGCTCACTGGACACCAGGCAGGGAGCAGCCCCTTCCAGGCCTCTGAGACGGCACCTTCTCCGGGCTCAGCACTCTCTAGGATGTTGCATAAGGAAGGCATGACACTAGTTCAGAGGACTTCCCACTTCTCCCCGGAGCTGGCCATGGCCAACAGCCAAGGGCTTCAGCATCCTCAAGAACACTACTGTGCCCTTGGCATCCATCAACTCATTTCATTTAACCCTCCTAGCTGCCTTGGGGGTTGGTAATACGTCCTTGTTTACTAAAGGAAACCGAGGCATGAAACAGTGATGTAACTTGCTCCAGACTCAGATGCAAAAGACAACTGACATGAGAAAGACAATAAATTCCGTGGACTAGAAATGACAGAGCTGGATCCGAACCCAGGACCACCAGCTTCCTAACACCCCTGTGTTACATTGTACTGCTTTCTTTATGAAGAGTGACGCAATGGCTTTTCCTATAGCCCGTATGCTTAAAAAGAATCACAAATGAGATCCATGGTTCTGACTTCTTAATTTTTCTCTTGGGAGAGAATCAGAATATTAAAAAGTTATTTGTATCAGGGTTCTGGACAGTGAATCTCCTCCAAGCATCCAAGTTCCTTCCTGTTGTGGGTGGATTATCGCCTGTGCTATGTGCTTCCTATGTTTCCTTTGTACATGTTTCCCACAAGCCATTGCCTAACAATATAGCAGGACATGTTTATGATGGAAGGTCTCAAGGCAAACTGACAAACTTCAAAACCAAGCATTCCATTTATTATTCTATCCTGAGGAAGTTGCTCGAGCTCTTTAAGTCCTTCCCAGTCAAATGGAGATGATGACGGTGGTAGCCATCTGCAGGTTACATGAGAACGCACAAGGCCAGCTACCTAGTCACCTGAAAGCATTCGCTGCTGCTGGTGCTAGTGGAACATTGAGCTTTGGTTCGAGAATAAAGTAAGGTGGCTCACCAGCTAGTGATAATGGAGTCACAACGAACCAGAAACAGCAGATCATTTCGGTTCTGTCTCGGTCCTGCCTGATAGTCAGTTGCTTGTTGCTATAACAAGCACGTGACATAAGCGACTTAGAACGCCGGCAGGTTTATTTTGGCTCATTGCTTTGTGACTGTGGTGCTGTCCTGTGGTGGGAGCAAGGAGCAAAGCAAAAGCACTTGCCTCATGCCTGGGGTACAAAAGGGGGAAGAGCAAGGGGGCAGCCAGAGGTGGTGGCACACACCTTTAATCCCAGCATCTGGGATGCCAAGGCAAGTGGATCTCTGTGAGTTCAAGTTCACCTTGGTCTAGATAGCAAATTGTAGGTCATCTGGAGCTATATAATGAGGTCCCATCAGAAAAGAGAGAGAGAGAGAGAGAGAGAGAGAGAGAGAGAGAGAGAGAAGAGAGAGAGAGAGAGAGACAGACAGACAGACAGACAGACAGACAGACAGACAAGGCATTACCTTCATGGGCATACCCTCTGCCCCAATCACCAGAGAACTCCCCATAGGTCCAATATCAATGCTTCCACCACTCATTAGCACCATGCTGGTGGCTAAAGCTCTAACACTCTGGCCTTTGGGGGAGCTTTCACTTCCAAACTCCAGGACTTACTTAGCATTAGCAACAGTAGAGGAGACACTTTCTCCACTTGGCCTTGGGTATTCTTTGCTTTTTAACAGGGGGAGATCCATGTGCTCTCTCAGATAGGTTCCTGTCAGTTTGGGCATTCTAGGAGGCACACAGGCAATCCTGAGTTAACCCTAACTCTGGAGAGCTTGTCATTCCATGTCCCACTAGAATACCCAGCCCAGGGAGCCTGGAACCCCGGCCATATCTACACTTAGCACATGAGCGCCTGGAGCAGCTGCCACCCCCTACCCCACCCCCAGCAGAACCCCACACCTCCTTAATCTGAACTCCTCATTAGTTCCAACTGCAGGCCATCTATTATTACCTTATGCCCATAATGAGAGTTAATTTCTGTTGGTATCAGATGGTCTTCCCCCTGGACATTTTTATTCATATTTCTTTCCTGTTTTGTGATTCTCAATTGGAGTTTTCTAATAACAGATCATTTCTTTTTGTCTAACTTTAATCTGGTCCTGCTTGACAAGCCCCATCCTTTTCATTGAAGGGTAAGACCACTTAAAGGAAGGCCAATAAGCCCCTGCGCTGCTCGGCCAGCCTGGGGTGATTTGTCACCCGGTGCAGTGGTGGTCACACCAATGGATTTATCTCAAGGTAAATGGAGATGCTGAGACCCGGGACCTGGAGCTTTGATTAAGGCGCCCTTTTTGTAGTGTTGATAGATGTTGCTTGTGTTTATCTATTTGAAATGCCACTAAATCTGTGAATACAATGGAAAAAGAGAGTACTTTGCCGCGGAAAACATATTAGTGATTTATGTTTCTGAAAGAAGCACAATAAAGAGACAGAGGCTATTAAGAGCAGCTATTTCCATGAGAAATAGTTCTGCTTTAAAACACTATTAACCCCACCTTGATAAAGACCTGCATGCATGCATAATCATGTTTACTTACCCCTTTAGTTTGGTGCAATGTGCATCGGGAGCACACATTCTCCAAATATTAATAAGTTGGTCGACAGAATATTTACAGCAAAAGACATCTTACCCAGGACTGTTCTGCATGCAAATTTTCCTTCTCTCAAGATGGGGACACATAATAAACTTATCTCAAAAGCTCTGGGGTTTATATGGACTTCATATTGCTCACAGCACTCTCAAATCCTCCTCGCCGAGGTTGGCCGTGTCTCCCCACCCTCCCCCCTTGCATTGTAGTGGAAATAACCAGGGGGTGACATATAAAGATTATAATGCATGGATATAACTTATAACATGAATCAATGTCATCAAGACGCACCCATTTAAATGAATAGGGTCAGCTGAGAGTGCTGCATCACCCTGACTTGCGTGACAGTTACAAATGCATCACCTCGTATGCATAATAGGAGTGTACAAACCAGAAGAGATTTGTAAACTTGGTTCATTTCGAGCAGAACTGACCCGCAGGAGTGGAAAGAGAGAAAAGGCAATCCAGCTTGGGGCTGTCTGGGAATAAGTGGTTCTTGGTTGACTGTTACACACACACACACACACACACACACACACACACACACACACACACTCCGGATTTCGGATCCGAGCCAGGACAAGGTGCTGGTATTTACCCAGCTTACTGTTTAAAGGGTGCAGAGCTGACACAGGATTGAATGGGACTCCTAACGCTGTGTGTGGGGGCGGATACCACACAAACTGCGGGGAGGAGATGGTTAGAGGTGCTATGTGTACCAAGTCTGGGGAAAAACTAAGAACCAGAACCCAGGCGAGTTGGGCCCGCCAGAGTGAACTGTGTGCACGGAGTGCAGTTTAGTGAACGGCTCTGTGCTGTGTGCTCTGATTTACGACTTGGTCTGGGGCTGGTCTCTTCAGCTCCTGAGCGGTTGGGCTGAGTGGAGCTGAGCCGCGGGCGTTGGTTCCTGGTCACCGGAGCCAGTCCCCAGCCACAGCGCTCCGGGTGCCGGCTTGGCACTGGCCGGGTGACGAGCTCCCCGCTTGGCAGTGGCCACACCTGCACCTCATTTGCTTGGGAGCGGCACCGCGACCCGCCTGCTGATGGGGAGCCTTCCTTGCATCCTCACGATTATGACAAGTTATTAATTGCCACCATTAGCTGCAACAGTCTGTCCGAGATCTCTGCTGCTCTCTGGAGGTGAGAGTCTGCGCATCTGAACGCCCAGGGAACCAGCGGCGAGTGGAGCGGGGCAAACCGAGCCACGATCTGCCCAAAAGGGATTGTGAGACGGTGAATAATTTATTAGAAAACATTTTTCTTTGTCCTTCCCACAGACCCTCAAATCCTCCCCAAGTGCTCTTTAGCAGCCTTGTGGATAATGTACTTACACATCTCACAGCCTGCTAAATAGGCTGCGGAGGCCGCGGACTTCACCTCCCTGCGGCTGCCAGGGCTGTGCACCCGCGTGGGCCTTGGGCCTGTCCACCATGCCAGGAAACCAGGCAGCTTTGCCCAGACAGACCAGAAGAGCCAGCCAGGACCGCCCGCCTCCTCCAAGCACACCCTTTCCACCAGACAGAGCCACAGACCTGCACACGTGCCCAGAACCCACAGTTTCCATCCAAATAACATTGAATAGCCTTCTAGGGGAGGAACACCCACGTCCACAGCTCCATGTTCCTCCTACAAAATTGGGAGCCGGCTCTACAAGCGCCGCCGAGGAAGGGCCCAGGCTTTGACTCAAAGAGAAAGAAGTTAAACAGAAATAATATGCAGACACGTAATTGCGTGTAGAGCCGAGTGATGGGCACTGAACTGAGTTGCCAGGACGTTCAGGGACTGAGCCTAGTCTTACGGGTGAGAGGACACGGGGATTCAATGATTTTTGAAGTGGCAGCCATCCTTTGGAATCTGCGAGAGTACGTTCTAAGTTAAAGCTTCTGGGATACCATATTTTCCTCTCTAAAGTTCTAGAACCCCTGAAAGTGATGCTCTACGGTATGTATTTGTGGGGTTGTGGTAGACTATTCCATCATTCCATCATCCAGTCTCTAGAAAGCACTGACTATGTGCCTCACCTCATAGCAGACTTCAGGTCATGGTGGTGAGCTCCCTGTCTTCCTAGAGGGCTGCTCAGACTCTGAAGAGACGGCGTGAAGGCTGCTGGTGTTGGATGGGTCTTCACTGAGAGGAATCAAGCAAAGATGCGCAGAGACTTTCACCCCCATTTTTTGAATCCTCCTGTTGTTAGTGACAACAACAGTGTTATGAGTGGATTGCACCATTTAGACTATGGGAGTGTACACACACACACACACACACACACACACACACACACACACACACGAGAGAGAGAGAGAGAGAGAGAGAGAGAGAGAGAGAGAGAGAGAGAACCAAAACTTCTTGAGCCCCATCATGAGTTAGCCGTCTCACATGGAGCAGCCTCTGACCTGCAGGGTCTCACATAATGAGAGGAGATAGTCTAGTGTATAAGACAATTATTATATGTGGTCAGTACCTACCTAGGGAAGTGATGCATGTTTCAGAAAATAAAGAGAAGTGATTCGTTTCAAGCTTGGAAGGGCAAAGGAGATGGTACCCATGAGAAAGGCTACTAGCTGCATCCTGACAGATAGATGGGCCTGAAGAGAGCACACAAGCCTCATCTGTGGTGAGGGGAAGATGAGAAAAGTGAAGAGCTGAGGGAAGACTGACCATTGATTGGAATCATTCATTCAAAAACACTGAGCTCTACTATGCTGTTAGAAACTGTATCTTAAGTCCCTAATGTATATTTTGAGACCCTACTGAAATCCTAAACTCTAGTATGGACATATTTAGAAGAAAAATATTTAAGCTAAGATGAAATAAGATCATATTGTTAAGATTGGTGCCAAAGAGCTCGTCCTTTCTGTGTGCACAAAAAGGACAGGTCACAGGAGGACACAGCAGAAGGTAGCCTTGTGGAAGCAGGAAGAGTCCCCATCAGAAACCAGCATCGCCAGCCATCTGATCTTGTTCTTCCGGCCTCTACAGCAGTAAGAACATGGCTTCTGTTATTCAAGCCCCTCGGTTAATGACACTTTTTTATGGGAGACCAAACAGAACTGTCCCCAACTCTGGAAAATCAAAGGTGAGACTTGTCATCACTCCCAGAAGCCCAGGACTGAGAGACAAAAATTTGGGGAGATTAGTAAATTGTCTGCTCAAAATAATCATAAATTATTGTATTAATTAAACAGCTTTATCTGTTCTGGTATAAAATACAGGGTATGCCTGGAGGAGTTGATGCTGTTTACCAATGTTTCTACTTTGTACTGGGAGCTAATCCTTGGTTCCATTTACACACACACACACACACACACACACACACACACACACACACACACGGAAGTTAATTTGGAGATGTGGAATTTGCTTTTTAAAAAGATAGGAATGATTGTCACGTGTTGTTTGTAGGCAGGAACCTTTAAGAACCAGAGAATATGGTTTACCAAGTTTCCCTCTTCACACATCAACCATCACCACTCTGGGCAAATGAAGCAACAAGAGGCAGAAGACTTCTGAAGAGCAGTGAGCCAAGGAATAATCTAGAATGCTTGAAGCTCCTGACATAAGGAGTTTATTTGTTACCATCGCACAACACCCCAATGACTAATATAGGAACCATAGGCTGCTGCCGCCTCACACTGGTAGGTACTATGGATATTGGCTTTGCCACTTGAAGTCCTAAGAGCAGCCTCCTCAGGGCATCAGGAGACCAGACGTGCAGCTTCCTCTGTGTGGGTGCTGCATTTCCTCCCAACAACGTGCACGTGAGATTTTACTCCCTTGTCTAACCTTCATCCTTCATCTAAAAAAGTTGTGAGCGAAGAGGCTCCTGTGTGGTGCCATGCCCTTTAGAGACCCGGATTGCACAAAAGGAAGCTTGCTAATGTCCTACTCTTGGGTTTAAAGTAGAGGGTTCTGGGAACCAGGTGTCTGGCCTTAAATCTTGTTTCACTACTTACTAGTCCTGTGGCCTTGGTAACTTAATCTCATCAAACCTCAGTTTCCTCTCCTAAAATGCAAATAAAATACCATCAGCCTCATGAGTCTGTTTTGTGAATTAATGAGATAGTGTACAGTTCAATAAAAGGTAATTATTAGTGATGCCATTATCATTATCCTTTTTTTTTTAATTTATCAAGAACAGCTTAAAACCAAATGCTTGAAGTCTTTATCATAGAGCTTGGCATAGTGGCACATGTCTATAATCCCAGCACTCCCAAGCATAGCTACAAATTTGGCCCAACACACAAGTGCAAACTTGCACAAATATTATGTGGTTTGTTTTTAAACTCGATTGTGTTTTAAAATACACATGAACTTGGTCTGGCATGAACTTTGTCCACGACAATAACGTGTCACGGTATCAAAAGGGTGGGTACACCTGCAAGGGTTCCTGCAGTTCCCTTCAGGGTCAGCTGGGAGACAGGAGTGTGGAGTCAGGGGTCCTCCAGCTTCTGCTCAAGGTTTCCTTCGGCAGCATGGAGCTTCATGAAAACACCCCAGAAAGCTTCAGTATGACAGGCAGAGAAGGCCCTGGATAGGGGCTGGAGTGGAGCGGGGCATTGCCACTTCTATGAGTTCTGCTTCTCTCTGCAATCCTCAGCAACTCAGTCTTGGAGAAAGATTATCTCTTTTTGAAAGTAACCTGACCACCTGTCAAAGCTGGACCTTGGAGAGGAGCTGAGCGACTAGCCGGTGGCCTGGTGGCCTGGCTCTTGTCTGGGTCTGAGTAATTACACAACGTTGGCTGCTTACTCTCCATCAGCGTGGCCTCTCATGCCAAGCCTCTTCTGTGGTTCCAGTGATGTGGCTGAAGAGCTCTACAATCTGCCCCACACAGCCAAGGGCACAGAAGTGTGACTGAAACAGAAGCTCTGTGATGGCCACTTGTGAGCACAGATTATGAGTTTCTGTTCAGGGGAAAGTGGTGAGTGAAGAGAGGAAAACGGAGGAAGCACCAAGCATCCTAATTCCCTCCTGTCATGAACATAGGATTATATCTGAACACTGGGCTTTCAGACAAATTATTTGATAAACTTCAAGATATCTCTCTCTCTCTGAAACAGAATCTCACTATACAGCTCAGACTAGCCTAGGACTTGTTATGCAGCCGAGGTTGGACTGGAAGTCAAGTGCCTCATTCTCAGGCTCCTGAGTGCTGGGATTACAGGTATGTGCCTTCGAGCCCATAGTCCTTTAATCATTTAATACACAGTTGCTGATGTCCATCTTGTGCCAGATAGAGTTGTTCTGAGTGTACAATGATGAACCAGGCAGAAAGCTCCCTGCCCTCATGGAGGCATGTCTAGAAAGGGCAAGCACGAACAGGTGTGCAGAAATGAACTGTTTAATTCAGCAAAGGAGTGGAATGATGGGCAGGACAGAGGATGGGATGGGGCTGGAGAGCGCGGATGGCACAAATATGGAAGTTTTTACAGCCAGAATGCCATGGCTTTACATGCTCTGATTGCAGGTCTAGGGTCAGGGTTGAGGGAGCCTGTGCAGGAATTCCAAGTGCTCAGGAACACAATAAGGCCGCGTAGACATACCTCAGAAGAATATCCTTAGCATGTAGTCCGCTAGGGAGCTCAACTCTTGACTTAATGAAAATGTCATCGTCTAGTTTCTGTGACTGTGTACGCATCAGTCATCTTACAGAGCATCTTTTCTACAGTTATTAACTCCCCTAGAGCATGCCACACTGGCACTGAAGTAAGCAACCGATGCATCCTGTCTTCTGCCAACACTCTGACTGCCCCCCACCTCACGCCCGGGTGTCTTCAGGGACTCTCTTCTGACGTCAGCTGTGTGAGCCTTTGTTACAGCTTTCTTCACACTTTTATAGGCACTGGTTTGCTTGTTCGGATAATCTCAACTTGACAGTGAGCATCTTGAAGACAGAGCATGCTTTCATTGTCCATGTATGTCCAGGGTTTAGTTATTCTAGCTCAGGGCTCCCCCAAGACTGTCACTCAAGTACAATTAGCTTATCTGGAGCTAACCCCAGGAAATACATAGGAGGGGAGAACAAGAGAGGCAATGAAGCTTATGGGGGGGTATTAATCAATTTCCACTATAGAATGTTGGGAAACTACACAGAACATGTCACAGCACTGTCCCACTGAGGGTGGGAGCCCCAGGGCAGCTCTTCACCAGCTTCCCAGCTGGTGCTGTCAGGGCCATGGGCTCTCCAGCATCTCAGGCTGAGCATACTCTAGTCACCTGGGAAAGCCCTAGGCAGAGGCCCAAACTGTCCTGGGATCAGCCTTCAGAATGTGAAGGTGTCATTGAGATGGGCAGGTGTCACATAGCATCTGTGGAACCCAGTGGCAGTTCAATAGGGTTGGGAGCTCAAGCAGCATGCACTATAAAGACACATGTGATTGGGCCTCCAGATGGGACTCAGAATCCTGCCGTGGCATCGGGGACACAGTGAGGTATTGGGTCTAGAGCAGTAGTTCACAACTTGTGGATCTCGAATCCTTTGGCAAACCCCTATGTCCAAAAATATTTACATTACTGTTCATAACAGTAGCAAAATTACAGTTATAAAGTAGCAACAAAAATAATTGTGTGGTTGGGGGTCACACAACATGAGGAACTGTATTAAAGGGTCATAGCATTAGGAAAGTCTTATAGGTAGCCTGGGCACATTCCCAAGGATGTTTGTCTCTGAAGAAATTGTGAGCAGAATTGCTATGCAGAACAAGAAGCCATTTTAGCTTCTCATGTGACCAGTTCCCATACAACCAAATCCTGGTTAGTGGACAGCTTCCACCTCTGCCTTCTCAGCTGCAGGTGTGTATGGAATATTCCTTTAACCTGTGTGAATATATATCACTGTGATTGGGTTAGTAAAGAAGCTGACTGGCCAATAGCTGGACAGGTAGATGTTAGGCAGGACTGGAAGACAAAAAGAGAGCATAAAGAAGAGGAGGAGGAGTCTGGGGAGTCTTGAGGAGATGCAGAGGAAGAAGGAGATAAACTTGTCATACTGAAAAAAGGCACTGAGCCACATGGCAGAGCATAGATAAGAAATATGGGTTAATTTAAATGTAAGAGTTATCTAGTAACAAGCCTGAGTTATCAGCCAAACATATATAACTCATAATAAGTCTCTGTGTAGTTATTTGGGAACTGGCTGGTGGGAAAGAAAAGCCCACCTACAGGTGTAGGGGGTCAGTTTACACACTTGCTGAAACCAAATGAACTGAGCACTCACTGTTTGTGTAAGTTAAATGGTAGCTAAGCAACAACTCATCTGTTGACTTGCAGGGTCAGAAACAGCCACAGGAAAGAGCAGCAGCCTCCTTGGTAGTCCCGGGACTTCTGGAAGTTCCTTCTGGTTCTTTCTGTTTAAAAGTGGAAGTGATGTCATAGCTGAAGACCTCACTTTAACTGGAGCCTCTTGTAGCAAACTGGAGTTCTCGTGGCCAAAACCAATAAAATAGTGTTCAATATGCCCCATACCTTCCAAGAGAAGGACCTTAGGACAGTAGACAGTGATATCAATGTGTCCTTTGCACAAGACTTGGAGCAGTAGAGTAGTAGAGTAGATAGGACTATGGATTCTGGTGTCAGCCTGCCTGGGTCCTGTGCCTCTGTTCCCTTGCTGGTAAAGTGAAGAGTGGGAGTCATGGTCATTCCCAGCTTCAAGTTGTAATGAAGACCAAACAAGTCCATCTGTAGAGCTTTTTGAACAATGCCTGGTTCTTTAGATGGTTCCCAGAACTACTCTAGATACCAAGTAACCAAAGACAAATCAGAACATTCAACAGGTTTTCTCTTAAGATGAACTCTGTGCCAGTTACTTGAAGGTGTGGAAAGACTACAGTGAACAAACCAAACTCGTTCAGCCCTTGGAGCGTCTCTCATGCCTGGGAGGAGCGTTATTGTGATAACCAGGGAGCCCAGTGAACTGGTTAGGATCAAGGCAGACTTCCTGGAAGTGAGGGCCGTGCTAAGACCTTAGAGGCTGTTGTAACAGGCAAAGGGTGTTCCTGGCAGGTATGGGCATCTGCCCAGCTCTGGACAAGTGAGGAGTCACAGTCTCGGTAACTCAACATGCTGTGGGAAGTAGAATATGGAGAGGAAGACAAGGAGGTGAGTGTGAGGGGCTTCTCAGCACCACTCAACTGCTGTGCTCTCCTGTGAACAATGGGGTGAGAAGGAAGGGGCAAGTGGCCCACATTTAGTCCTCACTACTCTCCCACATGGCCTCACACTGCATGTTTACAGCACAGAGCACATATGCACTTCTCCTCAGTCCCACTGTCAATTCCTTGAAGGCAGAAAACATGGATACAATTTCTTTATATCTTTCCTAGTCACTGGCAGTCTTGTTGGTATGTGATTCTGCCAAATGAGTCGTGTCTTAGTATTTGTTGCCTACTCTGAATTCCAGTGTTATTTCTCATCACTTGCTGGGGACCTCAAGACCCTGCCTTGCTCTCATCAGGCCTTCCCATCACCATGGGCCTCTGCTGTGCCTCTTATCCTAAGATTACAAGCAGAACTTCCCAGTGCTCTTTACCTACGGCAATTGCTTCAACTCCTCATCCTCATTCCCTACAGTACATCGTCCCCACTCACCAAACCCTTCCATTCAAACCAATTACTTGGTCTGGACCAACGACTGGAGGATTTTATTCTCTAGATAAAATGTAGTGTGGAATACTGATGACTTTGGAGCCATCCAGATGTGAACCTGAATCCTACCCCATGGCTGCAAAGTCTTAAGAAGGTCACTTAATATTTTTGGACTCCATTTCTCTTATCTAAAAATGGAGCCAATATTAGTTACTCTGGGTTGGAGAGGACTATGGTTACATGGTTAAACACCAGAACCAGCATTGCTGCCAGCAGACACAGTGTGCAGTTTCCAAAGTCCTAAGCTGTCCATGGTAACTGATTCAATTCCCAGAAAGTTTGTGAAATAATTCACTAGGGCCAATGAAAAGTCATTTCTTGGCACGAAGAGTTCCATTTTCAAGATCCAGTGTACATGTAAGTCACTCCCATTCTAAGCTACTGCAATATCTCTCCAGCTCTCCTGTGGCTAGCACTCCCAGAATGAGGAGGCATATCAGCAGTGATTACAGCAGAGAGTAAACTATTCAAAAGTTCCTTTTCTTCAGAGTAACAAGTGTACCACATCTGGAACAATTCGAGCCAAGTTTCTATCAAGACAGTGATAAGTTCTAAACTCTGGAGCTCTGCTCATGTCACTCATGGAATCCAGGGCTGCATCCAAGTCCTTTGATGCAATTGAGACCTTCTAATTAGATGAGTCCATTCATTATCATGGACCTGGCGTGCGCATAGGAGAGGAAAAAAAGTGGGGACAAAGGAACAAATTAAATAGTGTCAATACAAAGGAAGAGAGAGAAAAACCACTTAAAACTCAAAAGTTAATTACAGGACCTTCTTAACCACACAGCAGAGTTTGGGACACTCAAATTGATTTCAGAGAATTAATGCAGGGCCACCCCAGGAAGAGCTGTGATGCACACTGACTATTTTCTGTCCCTTTTCTAACTATCTCCCTGTTTCCATGTTCTCACTATCTAGACACCTATGAGAACAAGAAAGAAGGGAGGAAGAGAAGAAAGAGGGTCTTAGTTGGGGTGACTATTGCTGTGATAAAACACCAGTACCAAAGCAACTTGGGGTGGGGCGAAGGGTTCGTTTCAGCTTACACTTCTCAGGCCTCACTCCGTCACTGAGGGAAGTTAGGGCAGAAACTCAAGACAGGAATCTGGAGGCAGGAACTGGAGCAGAGGCCTTGGAGGAGGGCTGCTTACTGGCTTGCTCCCCATGGCTTGCTCAGCTTGCTTTCCTACAGTACCTAGGGTCACTAGTGAGCAGGGCCCTCCCACATCAATTATTAATCAAGAAAATGTCCTCAAGACTTGTCCATGGGCAAATCTGTTGAGGCATTTTCTCAATTGAGGATCCTTCTTCCAGATGACTCAAGAGTGTGTCTCTAGCCAGCACAGAGGGAGACAAGCACTTCACAGAGTTCTAACAATGCTGTGTGTTCAAAACGCTGCCAGCTGCCGCTGCTGCTGCTTCTCATCTGTTAGCATTGGGGACATCAGACCTGGTTCAGAGTGAGCCTTTGGGTGATAGGCCAGGTGAGGTAAGCAAGCCTAGGGAATGAGTTAGCAACCTTGAACCTCACTTGGTTTGGGCTATCTGCAGATCTAACAGTAATGCATTTACTTGCAGGCACTGTATACACACAACGCTGCTTGCGTCTGTCCACCTGACACACACTAGAGTCACCTGGGAATTGGTATGGGGGGCATGCACAAAGAGGCAAAGCTGTGTCCTTAAGTGAACATTTAGAGAGAACCCCTTACTCACCATTTGATACCTATCCATAAATAGGTGTGCATGTGATTAAAATCAGATTCCCTAGGGAAGGGGCATACACAGTAGAAAAATAATTATATGACCCAATCTATCAATCAAAATAGAGAATCACTCAAACCACACCCTTTAGTAACTAATCTGTACTTTCTTCAGACCCTCCACAAAAGGAGCTTCAGACAGTAACGTAGGGCCCTGAGGATGCTCACTCGTGTGGCCCTCCTGTCAGTCATGACAGTATATTCCTCTCTAATCTGTCCTACCCCTTTGCTTTGGATAAAGTTCCCCTGCTACTTAGCAAATGTGCTGACCTTTGTTTCAACTTCTTGAATAATAGGCCAAGAACCTGGAACCATCTTGCCTGGACCCAGACCTGCAGTCACACAATGATCTCAGTCACCATGGTAGTCTGCCTGCTGTGACATACCTGAGATAATCAGCTTCAAACGAGAAGAGGCTTATTTTGACCCACAGTGTTGGTGCTTCAAGTCCATGGTCAGCTGGCCCCATTCTGGGGACGTAGCACATCTTGGGGATGTGCACGGGGAGCAAATTTACCCACCTAGTGGCCAGGAAGCAAGAGAAAAGAATGATGGATGGGCTGGGGTTCCACAACTCTCTTCAAAGAGGCCTCCCACTGGACCCCATCATCTGCCAATAGCATTACACTACCTGGGGACCACGCCTTTAACACATGAACCTTCAGGAAGCATACAGTATTGGTCCGAACCATGTGTAAAGCAATGTCGAGGTGATTGGAAACATGAGATAAGAAAATGTATGTGAAGACCTTAATATATGATTAAAAAAAATGCTCACTATTTCAGATTATTTCATCCATTTGGTGGATGGAGACATGACAGTAAGTGATACAAGCTGCAGAAAGGTGATGGGCAGGCCCACCTTAGGCATTGCTACACTAAGTACATACGCTTATAAGCCCATGGAAGGATTCCTGGGATTCAAATTCCATCTGTGTGATTCTAAGACTGACGTTCTTTCTAGCGCCATCCTAGTGTCCAAATAACTGTTCTATGGGCAGATCTAGAGGAGTTGTCAAAGGTGCAAGGTGGAAGGCTGAGGAGCAAGGGTTCAAGTCTCAAGTTACATGTAACTCCTTGTGAGCCAGCTACACAAATGTGATGTTAACCATGGGGACACATCGTTAGATGGTTTCATTGTGTGAACATCAGAGTGTACTTCCACACACCTTGGGGTTATTTCACAGCTCTTGGTGCCATCAGGAGATGGAATGAACACAAGATGTGTAAGGCTGCTGCCCATACAACTTGAAATATTACTTTATAGGAAGCTCTTCAAAAATAGATAGACTATACTCTAGTGATGAAAATATAGCATGGTAAAACTATAAACCAGCAGCAGTCATTTACTGTGGTTTTATGTACAGAATTTACTGTGGTTTCCACATACAGCATGTTACTGTGTATGCTTGGGCAGAAGTTTTACCTATGTTTTTTATCATTGCAGGTATGTGAGTCAAGAAATGTGCCATGGCAACAGGGCTGGTTTGAAAGAAAATAGCCCCCAAGGGGAGTGGCATTATTAGGAGTGACTTTGTTGGAGTGGGCGTGGGCTTTTTGGCGGAATGGTGTCACTGTGGAGGTGGGCTTTGAGGTCTCCTCTGCTCAAGCTACACTCAGTGTGACGCACAGTTCACTTCCTGTTGCCTGCAAGATGTGGGACTCTCAGCTACTTCTCCAGCACCATGTCTGCCTTTATGCTGCCATGGTCCCCATCCTGATGATAATGGACTGAACCTCTGAAGTGTAAGTGAACCACCTCAATAAATGTTTTCCTTTATAAGAGTTGCTGTGGTCATGGTGTCTCTTCACAGCAACAAAAACCCTAACTAAGACAACAACCCTAGGTAATGGGAATTTTTCAGCTCCACTATAATTTTTTTTAAAAGATTCAATTTTTATTTTATATATATGAATGTTTGCCCATATGTAAGCCTGCACACCACACGTGTGCCTGGCGCCCACAGGGACAGAAGAGGGCATCAGATCCCCTCGAACTGGCATTACAAATGGCTCTGAGCCACATGTCAGTGCTAGGAACTGAATCTGGGTCCTCTGCAAAAGCAGCAAGTATTCTTAACCGTGGAGCCTTCTCTCTCCAGCCCCTCCCTTATACTCTATGGTACAAATGTCGTCTGTTCAGTCTGTCAACTGAAGTTATTTGGCTCATGACCATGCTGGATATTTCTAGTACTCTGAATGCTCCCAGTACAGCTCTTAGCCTTCCCATATGCCAAGGGATCAAGAGGGAACTGAGGGGAAAGGCTAACTGGAGTCAGAGCTTTGGGGAAGAGCTTGACCCTGGGGTTTCGATGAAAGACCTCAGTACTGGGGTCTGGGACAGTGTCTACAGTTCCTGTCATGCTAAGGGGACAAAAGAAGAAAAGAAAACAACAAGAAAAACGAAAGCTGGAGAGGAGGCTACTGTCTGCTGAGATGACACCTCCCATCTGCTGTGCCTGACGCTCAGTATGTGCCATCCGTTCAGTCCCGAAGACAGCTTCGTAAGGGACAGTTCCATTTTACAGATAAGGAAACTGAGGGTCAGAGAGGTTAAATGCCTCAACCAGGTCAACCATCCTGTTAAAACGGCTCATCTCCAGGTGGTTTTTGTCTCTAAAGACAGAAGCCTGGAGTCTTTTTACAAGGGCTGCTGTCTTTCTTTAAAGAAAAAATAAAAATAAAAACAGATTTCTCAGGCTTTTCAGTCCAACAAAGAGTTCTCCTGGAAGTGACTTCTCTCTGTCTGGAAACAACACTCACCCCTATTCTGCTTCCTTTCCAGCTCAGCTCTTTTGAACGCTATATCCCTATCGTTGTGATACGGAGTCTGTGGCTCCCTGGCCCCTGGAATTTTATTCCACAGTCAGGCTGCAGGTTTGTGACGCCTTTAAAAATAATGATTTGTGCTCAACTTGAGTTTTTGTAGGAGACAGATAAATAAGCATATTCTTTCCATTTTAAAGTACAAAACTGACTCCACTTGAGAAGAGTGAGTAGTCAGCGAGCTGGCTTAAAAATTGAACCCTGTAAAGTTTACAGGCAATCTATAGCGAGACTAAATCTAACAGCCATGAAACAAAAAATAGCACCATCACTTTACAGGGGTTGTCCAGGAGGCTCTGGAATTTAAGTGTTCAAGTTCAGCCCACGTAATAAAACGGAGTTTATGATGGTTTCCAGTAGGCGTAGGAGATGGAGAAACGACCACTTCTGTTGGTGGGGCATCCCAAAAGAAAAAACCTCCAAAGAGAGTCTAAGGGTGAATTAGGAGGTGGGCAAATGTGATGATATTGTGTTCCCCAAAATATTGTACACCCTAATAAACTTATCTGGGGGTCAGAGAACAGAAAAGCCACTAGATATAGAGGCCAGAAAATGGTGGCACACACGCCTTTAATCCTAACATTCCAGAGGTAGAGATCCGCCTGAATCTCTGTGAGTTCAAGGCCACACTGGAAACAGCCAGGCATGGTAACAAGAGCCTTTAATCCCAGGAAGTAATGGCAGAAAGCAGAAAGGTATATAAGGCATGAAAACCAGGAACTAGGCTGGTTAAGCTTTTAGGCTTTTGAGCAGCAGTTCAGCTGAGACCCATTCGGATGAGGACACAGAGGTTTCCAGTTTGAGGAAACAGGATCAGCTGAGGAATTGGCAAGGTGAGGAAGCTGTGGCGGGTTCTGCTTCTCTGATCTTCCAGCATTCACCCCAGTACCTGGCCTCAGGTTTTTTTTTTTTTATTAGTAAGAACTTTTAAGTTTTGTGCTACAGGCAAAGCTTTGCTGAAGAGAAAGCATGCTAAAATATTAGGGTAGCAAGCTCCCTCATGAACCCGCGAAACCCTAGACACTAACCTTCCTCCTTCCTTCCTTCCTTCCTTCCTTCCTTCCTTCCTTCCTTCCTTCC
>CABHPQ010170100.1:0-24609 GCA_902168405.1 Peromyscus aztecus
TTACAGATGGTTGTGAGCCACCATGTGGTTGCAGGGAATTGAACTCAGTACCTCAGAAAGAACAGCGAGTGCTCTTAACCTCTGAGCCATCTCTCCAGGCCTCCCCCTCATGTTATTCTTAAATAAAAATCAAATAATCTTTGATAGCTTTTCTTCACGTGGGGATTCAAGGTGAAATAAATTCAATTTTAGTCTAATATGATACTATAGGCTGAAGAAAAAATATATCCCATATGCTCACGTTTTTGAACAATAGGTCCCTAGGAACACTAGGTTGAGAGCTGTTTGGAAAGGTTGGGGAACCTGTAAGAGGTGACCCCTTACTGATGGAAGTGTGTCATTAGTAGTAGGTAGGCTTTATAGGCAGCCCCCACTGCCTGATCACTTGCTGCACCCTAATTGTGAATGCAGTGGAACCAGTTGGCTTTCTGTTCCTGCCCTCATGCCTTGACTGTCATGAAGGACTGTATCCTGGAACTGTAAACTAACATAAACCTTTTGTTCCTTCAGTTGCTTTTATCAGTTTTTTGTTGTGGTTGTTTGTTCATTTGTACTACAATAGGAACTGTAATCAATACATACTGACAGTATCAAATGTTTTAATGATTCTAATTTGTTCAATTGAATCCTGTGAGGGGTATTTTACTAGGTCAGGTTGCTACAGTAATGGTGCCTGAAAATGAAGAAGAGCTCATCTATTCAGAAGCTTTACAAGGCTAACAAGCAGGGTTCCCTTTAGACATAAAAATGCTCTGTAATGTCTATTAAATCAATTTCTAAGTGACAGTATATTGATTCCCCTTTCTTCCCTGGTAAGCCATGTCCTTTAATAGATCTTGATCTTGCTAACTGTAGTTTTGCTGAACACAGTAGTGTTTGGAAACATAACCCTAGAGATTTGTGAGGAGTTTTACCATGACCCCCAAAATATGGTGCAAGGTCAGTCTAGATTAGTAAAACATGTCTATTAATTTCTAGTACTCTTCAGAGTAAACAATATGGTGCGAGATATTGGAACAGAAGACTCTATGAAAGAAGACTCATGGTTTGATGTTTACACTCATCCAATCTAATAGAAAAAGCAGTAAATAAAAACAATACTTGCATGTTGGATAAGGAAACTAAAGCTAGAGATATCAAGAGATATCTGTGAGTGACGAAATTAGGACCACCTGGCAAATCTGCTGACTCATCTATTTTTTTTTCCTTGTATGGATAGTTTTCCCAATGTCTGTCTTTTTTTTTTTTAATTTGCCAAAAGTTTAGTAAAGGCTAAATGTATTGAAAAAAATAGAATCAGCATTAATTTATAAGACATTAATCATATTTTCAGTATGAAGTGTACTGGTGAATGAAAACTATAAGGAATTTATGAACTCTGTATAATGTTATATTCATTTTGTTATTATAGAAATAAATCACAATATTTTTCAAATTAGCAAATTATCCATCCAAACGAGAATCACACACTTTACTTAGAAATGCATCAAATGTCAATTTAGAATGTTTTTTATTTTATTTTTTGAGATAGAATGTTGTTCTGTAACCCAGGCTGTCTTCAAACTTCTGATCCTTCTGCTTAATCCTTATAAACGTTAGGATTATAGAGGTGTACCACCAACCATCCCAGCTTACATGTGGCATCATTTTTTACAACTTTTAACCAAGTTGAGTTTTTATTATTTGATATAAAGTCAAGGTTATTTCTATCTTCTTCCCACAGTACTTTGCCTTTATGTTACAAAGACAGATTGATGTAATTAATTGAACATACATTGTTCTAATTTGACTAATGTTCATTAGGTTTGTTTTTGTTTGACTTCTCCCATGAAGAGCTATTTTCTCAAGTCAAGCTGTTAAACTGGTGGGTGGGATGGTTTTATTTCTTGTGTTCCACAGAAAGTCATCTGGCATATGCCACCAAGTGAGAGATTAATTTTCTTGAAAAAACTTGGTAAATGTAGGATTAAGGGAAAATTAGGGTACTAACAGGAGAGTGGCTGAGAACTGGTCATGGATTAATGACTAATATTTTCTAAGTGGGTCATTCTGGTTTCTCTCTTTGCATTAAATCTCACAGCATTTTGTTTACTCTTGCCTTCCATTTGTGTCGAATCTGTTATTTGCTTTTCATTGCTAAGAGAAGTTCCAGAATTTTCATGTGTGTCTATTTACAGGGGTCATTGGTTTCCTTTAGTCTCTCTCTCTAAATTTCCTCAACCACCCTTTTTGTTTATCTTGCCCCAACTTTATCAATGAATGCAGGCATCTACCATTTCTACTATCGTATTAGCAATTCATATTGCTACTAGAATTTTATTTTAGCAAACTATGAGTAAACATATCATATCTGTTACATATCTTTCTGCTACTTTTTAATTAGAATAGCCATTACTTCCAGAGCCTTGGGCATTTATTCTATAATACATACACATTAGATGTGTACCTTCTTTTGTAATAACCACCATGGTATGTGCACAGAAAGGTCTTCATACTTGATAATAAAAAAGAGTTCTACTGCAGAAAGTTTTAGACTTGCAGTTTATCATTTAGTAGCCCAACTCTCCATATAATTGATACATCTGACAGATGTTTCCCCTGAGGATTATTCCAAAGAGCAAAGAGAAATGACATAAAAAATAATTTACCAAATACATATAAAGCTTCTCAGAAAAAAAACAGATTTGCCAGCATGCATACAGGTGATATGAAATATTTAAATAATATGATTAATAAAAATTAAGAATTGTAACATTTAATGTAAAACTTTGCCAAGAAACCATGGGACTTACACTTTACTGTGCATATATATATATATATATATATATATATGTTTTGCTTCAATATAATATTGGAGTGGTTGCAAATGAAAACTTCTATCCCATATACATAAAGTATTACATGACTCTGTAAGGAAACATTTGCTTATGTCATTTTTAAAGTGGAATGATAAAGCAGTTGTAGAATAATTATTTATCTCCACTTGCTTGTTCTGCTGTGTAGAATACTGCAGTCTCTGAAAAAAACATGAGGAAGAAGCGTGCAGACATCGCTTTTATAGCTTGCTATGTGCTTTCACTGAATGTAATTGAGACTGGAGAATCTTTCTTTTATTTTCTAATGACATACAAAAAAATCAACAATGGTTTTAGAATTATCAGTGAATCAGAACACCAATTCAGAGGAATAGGTAACATAAGTTGAATGATAATGGTGAAGTGAATTATACAAGTAAATTCTCATTAATTTTTTTAAGAATATATACGTGTGTGTGCGCGCGCGCGCGCGCGCACACGCGCTTTTTCTGCATGTAAGCCAGAAGAGGGCATCAGACTGTGAACTGCCATGTGGATGCTGGGAATTGAACTCAGGACCTTTGGAAGAGCAATCAGTGCTCTTAACTACTAAGCCATCTCTCTAACACCATCATCAATGAATTTTCAGATGATGATACTCACATTAATTTTCTCTAACTGTAAGTGAATAATATATTCCCAAGGATGATGGGGACATCACAATTCCACTGATGAAGTGACTAAATGAGAATTTATGAGGTGGTGTTTTATAGCACAGATTCTTAAAGGGGAATGTGAGAATATATATATTTTCTCTAATTTATGATGTTTGTGTTTCAAATTGAATTGTGAGACGAAGGATTTTAATGTTTAAACTCATGTTCAAGCCTCTAACGTTGGGTTGCTTTCTCTCATACTTCTTACTCCTCCTTCTGAAAACCAGTCATGAAATTAAAATTATTAAATATAAAATTCCATTAGACTCAAATGGCAAATGATAGTGGTGATTGTCTTGATAGATTTGTGAACTAAATATTAATGAGAAGAAAGAAAACAAATCGGAGAATGCACTTAGGCAAGGTGGAATTCATGACCATATTTAATAGTTTTTTAGAATGTCTTTATTTCTCTATTTTATTTTGGATCTCTATTTTTTTCACCTATCAGTTGACCCTGAAAACACCCTGCCCCAAAATTTGAAGCACTCCTCCATAATTTGACTTTATGAGGACTTCTCTTTAAAACACAGGCACTTGTGTTGTGCCTTTGAAGCAGTTCTGTGCAGTGAGATAGATGCTTTCCTGCTTTAGGAACTGAAAGGAATAAATTCCTTACCTCTAACGTGTAATTTCATTCATCCTTTACTCTCCACATTTCCACTTCTGTTATAGAAGCATAATACGGACTTTATATCCATAGACTCTAAAGACAGAACCTAGATACATACCGCTTTCATGGCCCTATGGATTTTGTTAGTAAGTCAAACAACTACAACGTCTCTGAAATGATATTAAAATGATACATTCCTTACAAGACTATCTGGAAGTAAAATATGATGCAACTTGCTTAAAAGTCTATTAATCATTAAATAATCAGTAAACATTCTGGCCAATATTGCAGCTTGGATGGGGAGGAAGTCCTAAGGCCCCACCTCTTGCAGAGAGCCATTATTACCTGACAGCTGATGAAAGGGGAGAGTCAGTTTTCTTTAGGGGTTTTGTCTCTTGTAGGTTACTGTGCTCCAGCATCTGCATCTACACCTATGGCAGCTCTAATTGGACTCAGTGGGTTACAAAGAAAAAACAAAGGAGACTACACAAAACTGGGGGGGGGGGGAAATTGGGGGATCTTGTAGACGTTGGAATGAGGGGAAGAGAGGTAGACGTGACCAAAGTACTTTGTGTATTACTGTGAAATTTTCAAAGTCTGGGTAAAGAAAACACCATTTTTAAAAACGTGGGAAAAATTTAGTCTTCAAATGCAAACAGTCCTTTAATCAGCTTATTGTTGTGTTTATTAAACTCTGAGGTTTTTGTATGTATGTTGCCTCAAATTGTGAATATAGTGCCAAAGGAATCTGATCCCTCATCCAAATAACTTTTGAGTGGAGGTAAAGGATAAATCCAAGCAATTATATGTTATAGAAACTACTAAAAATATGTCAACAATTTATTCCTTGGGTTCAGCATAATATGTTCAGTCTCATGTACAGAGAAGAGAATATTCCAAAGTGATGAAATTTCACTAAAAGCAATAATAGTTTCAAAGAAAATGAAATACTTTAAATAAAATTGCTTCATAAGACAGAGTAAAGTCCTATAAGATTATGAGTTGTTATCTACTTCCATGAATGTATAATCAGTGCCTTTAAAGACACAAAAGACTTTCTATAAAGTATTTCAGCGATAGCTAAAATGTATGTTACCTTGACAATAACTTTTAAAGACAGCAAAACTCAAGATACTTCCAAATAGTCATGCTCAGTATGTATCTTTCAATTGAAGTTCGACTTGTCTCCATTTGTATAGTGATTCTGAAGAGCAAATTTATTTCTGTTGTATTTTCTATTCATAGAGATAGCAAAGGACTCCTGTGACTAAGGTCCTATAAATATTGACATTAACTACCGTACAGATAACATAATTCTATTGTCCATTTATTGTTGAAGAGATCCAGCCATATCTGGCATGGGTTTAAAAATATCCCAAGATCTTTCCTTCATATTCCACATTGTTGGGCAGTATATTCACTGACACTAGATCTGCCACAGCTGCTCATGCATTTAAATGAAAGTTAAAGAACTTCCTTTGGATCTAGTTTTAGTGTTTACCTAATTTATATGCACGACTCTGTTCTAGAAGAGCTTGTTCAGAGTAATTTTCTCAGTTTTATCTGTCATTGGTATTTTTATGCCTTTATTTCTCAGCCCTTAAAATGTGACACAAATAAAGGCAGCTTGCTAAATAAGAATTGATTATTTGGTAATACTTACCCAATAAGCCATCTCCTTATATGAGTCTAAAGGATACTCTATAAAGTGATTTTAAAGAGAAAAATCACACGTCTTAATTTATTGGGGTATACAGACAGCAATATTCTTAGCTGTGTGTTAAATTAGGGAATCCGGCAAATGCTTTGTTCAGATGGCTGGAAACATCTGTGTACAGTGTTATCTTCTGGTAATCCTGGGGCCTCTGTATTTCCTTCCTGGAATTTGATTAAATCCTATTTCAAGGACTACCTCCTGTTGGCTTGAATGGGTTCACACCCAAACATCCCAACACACCAGCAGGTCTAAAGTCTCTCTTAATTTAATGTCTTAACATGTCTTAAGCACTCACAGCCTCTATAGTACTTTACACTGTATTGGGGAAAAGTAGGTTGTTTAGAAGAAAAAAATCATAGTTTTTCTTGCACAGAGGTTTCTTGGATGTGTGTGTGTGTGTGTGTGTGTGTGTGTGTGTGTGTGTGTGCACTGCATGCAGGTGTGCATACATGCACGAGTGAGCATGTGCATGTATGTGCACAGGTAATTTTCCCTTGTATGCTGATGTGGAGGCCTGAGATTGACACACTAGGATGTATTACTGAATCACTTCTCTGCCTTACATTTTTGAGGCAGGGTCTCTCACTAAACCTGCAGCTTTCCATTTTTGTTAAATTTTCTGGTCACCAAGTTGCTGGATCCACCAGTCTCTTGCCTCCACCAGGTGCCCAGCTTTTATATGGGTTTTGGGGACCCAAAATCAGCATCAACACAAGCACATGTGCATTTTGAACCATTCTCTGTTTTCATTAATTTCAGCTGTTTGCATTCTGGTATCAACAATCATTATTTTGACTGCACATTCATTTTTCTTGCTACTAAAAATCTTTTAAATTTGAATAGATTCAGCCTTGAAAAAAGTTGCAAATATTGTATTAGAGTTTGCATATACACCCTACCCTATTTGCCCTATCATTCTAATATTACATAGTGTCGTGAATTTCTTACAACAGATAAACCAAAACTGAGACATTATTATCATTTTCTCTAAGATTCTCACAGATTTAACTAGTTTCTTCCCTAGTACCATTTCCTAGTACAAGATCTTATCTAGAATACATCTTTATATTTAATTATGAAATGGGTCTCTTTTGTCTTTGTCAGAATTTCCTTATTTTGATGATAGTTTTTAGGATCACTGATCAAATATTTTATAGAGTTATTCTGAATTGGGGTTTGTCTCATGATCCTTCTTATGGTTAGAGAGAGATTATGGGTCTCTGAGTGAAACAGTATAGGACATCAGCGTTAAAAATGATTTCTTGTATGAAATAATATTTGCCTGGCTTCTCTACTGATAACTCTTCTACAGATACACATTTCTCACTAATTTAATATTTAGAAATAAGCCACAAATTAATACTGAGTAGGAGGTTATGTTTTACCTCTAGGAGAAAGAAACATCTGTTTAAATTATTTGGATTTCTCCGTGTAGATTTGCTTATTTTTATTTATTGCAGAGTTGAAGCAGAGATATTTAATTTTTCTTTGGAGCATAATTCAACACTGGGATATGTATTTTGTTCCTTGACTTGCTTCATCCTACTCTGATAAGAAGGGTTTCTGTTCACCTTTGACTTGACCCCTTTCTTTGGTTTTTTAAATTGATTTTTTTTTGGCCTGCAGTATGTTAAAAGTTTATTTCGTATAATAAAATTTCATTTCATATAATCCCTGTAAGAGGTGTAGATTAAGACCCATTGATACAGAACCCTATTTATTTTATTGAAGAATGGTTTTAAAAATCAAATTCTGGGTTCTAGATACTGACAATACTATTGAGGTATAATTAGTTCTAGCCTTGTTAGTGAACACAGCCAGAATATATATACAATATGTGTATAACTTATAACATATAAAATAATATATGATATATAGTAAATATATATTTTCATATTATATAATATATGCATGCAAAATATCCATGCATGGTTTTCTTTCTCTGGATATATAAATATGTATATATGCATACATAAGTATATATATTTAATGAAATGTGTGCTTAGTGTATTATTTAGTCTAAAGATAAATTTAAATTAACTTTTAACAACTTTTCAACTGTAGCATTAGAACCAGAATTATTCTTATTGTATATTTTTATGCATTTAAACCTAAATTTAGTTATTGCCATGGTTATTTGGGTCAGGACTTCTTTCATACCATCCCATGCAGTTAAATTATAGAATAAAATAAAACACAATAATTCTGGATGATTTTCCTCAATCTGCACTTCTTTCAGTTACAGAAAGGAAGTGAAATTGCTTATAGATAGAGCTTTTCATTATAAAAAATTCTTGATGTCATTATGTCTACTGAAAGCCCACGGTGAATCCTGGTAGATTTCTTGGGACTCTTCTGTCAGTTGAACACTGTCTAGTAAAGTGCACTGCCAATTCCATCCACTTCAATCTGATAAGATCTGGCTCTGCTTCCCAAGAGCTCCATCTCCCTAAGGAAAATAGAGAAAGTACTCAGAACATTGTGCTTTCTATCAAGTACTGAAACTGTGCTTTGACTATTGTTCCAGCATAAAGAATCACCTCATATATTTTGTTGACATTCATGTTCATGTCTATTGGAAAGAGAAGGCAAATCCCAGTTGTGGATAGATGGAGACTGAATTGCCATATAAAGAGATAATTATTATTATTTTAATGCTAGGAAGGTTTGAATAGTTAAAAATAAAGCCTACTCATTATTTACTTATCACCCTAAAACTTTTATAACCATCAATATATCTTGGCACATTTATGACCCCTTCTTGCAATATTATTGAGCTGTCATAAATTTTTTTTAAATTCTGCTTCATAGTGTATGATTTATGCTCAAAATCCAAACAACTATTATATTTTGCAATACTTGATATCAGAGAGAAAGTAGTTGTTCATTATTGTGTGAAATTCTGCAAATTTTAGGTTAAATGTTTTAGATCATTTCAAACTTACATAGACTAAATCAAGAGTTGTTAACCATTCCTACGATAGTACATGCCTTCTCAAACCCCATTTTAAATGCAGAGTGGAACATTTATCAAAGATTTTATAGAGAAATAGAAAATAATAAATAAATATGCATGAAATTAAATTATATTCACTATGTCAACCACTTCCTTAGACTCAATAGCCTATGAGGTCAGGGCATTATTCCCTGTTTCCATGAATATCAAATATACCTTGAAAGCCACGGAAATTCTCTCCAAGTCCTGGAATATCATGCAAGAATACAGTAATTGGTAAATTATTTGCTTAAAGTATATGACTTGGAGAGTAAAATTAATATGTCATGCAAAATCCATTTCTATGTGTTAGCATCTGCATATTGTGTTTAATGGACTGTTAGTAGTAGAAGAAGGAAAACCACAATTCAGTTAATGTAGCAAGGACAATGAACATCTTGAAAAGTAAAGTTTGTATACTACTATGCTGTTAAAAGGTGAAAGCTTTGCCTGAGCATAAAGGCTTTGCTGGTTTTGCAGAGCTCTCCCGTCACTTGGCACTGCACCACCCTTCACAGTTTCAATTTGTGTTGTGTGGTTATTTTTAAAATGTTAAATTCAGGAACGTTTGTTTTCCTGCTTAAAAAAAAAAATGTCGGGCTGTGGCGGTGCACGCCTTTAATTCCAGCACTTGGGAGGCAGAGGCAGGTGGATCTCTGTGAGTTCAAGACCAGCCTGGGCTATAGAGTGAGTTCCAGGAAAGGTGCAAAGCTACACAGAGAAACCCTGTCTCAAAAGAAATGTCTTTTGCACACAGCTTTTTCTATGTACAATATTATAATGTCAATTTTAAGACAGAAATTATTATATAGTACCAGGAAAAAAAAGATAAAATGTCTAATACTAACCACATTGCACATTTGGCCTAATTTACCGTAGATTATTGAATAATGCTGTTCTTACTTTTTCTTACCTTCAAATGTTCTGATATATTTTGTAGAGGTAGAAAGGCTGCCAGGCTAACCAGCAGAATATTGGCAATATCTCTATTAATTTCATATTAGTAAGTTTTGTGAAGCATAAAGATAAAAGCTATCAGGATCTTATGAAAGCTGGGCTTTTATTTTGTTTTGCTTATATTGCTAGGCTATTTCAAAGAATCATGCATGGCATATCAACTACTGATTATTATTTATGATATTACACATGTCAGTGCTGATTTTTTAATTAATATGAGATTGATCATTATCTTATTAGGTATCAGTGTATGTTAATATGCTTATTAATACTTCATATGTGTAAGAAGAGTCTAATTATAGAAATAAGTCAATTCATAAAAATATGACTTTTTAGAATTTGATAAGGATATGAGGAGAAAATACCCTAAACATAATCATATGAATAATGGATTCTTCAGTTTAAGTGTTGATGTAAATGTTGACCTTCATGTCATGATAGTTACATGTTTATAGATATCTATTCAACTGGTATTACATTAGCATGATTTTCACTACAGATTTTTTTGCCTTCTCCTCCAATAATAGAAGACTCTACCCTTCTTAGAGTTGATGGTGGTTCATAGGTCAGTAACATCTGACATCAGAATCTTTCTAATATCAAGGCCTGCCACTATTGATTTGTGGCTGTCAACTTTGTAGAATCTGAATTGCTACTATTCCTCCAGATATTTGCTTTTCATGGAAGAAGAGTAAAGAGTGAAAGAACCATGGACAACATGCCATTCTATCCATCACCAAGCTTTTATAAATGGAGCTCCAATAGTATATGCATTTCTTTGCATCCCAGAGTTAAAGGTGTGCCTCAGGATCATCTCTAACTCAAGAAAAGTACAGAAACAGCAAGGCTTTCCTTTTTCTACCTACATAGATGAAAGCAAGAGAAAAAGAGTTTCGAAGGCAGCGAGTTAACGGTATAATTACCTTTATTAGCACATTACTTGATTCCAACTTTTTGAGCCTGGTTCATCTGTTGACAGAGATAAAAGGACCACATTTCATAAATTCTGCATCAGTCAGATTAATTTCTCTTATGAATAAATCCATTTTGTATTATCTGAGTGTTTTTCTACAGAATTTTATTCTCTTTGGAGGATCTATGTGTTGCACCCTGACATGAAAGAGGAGGAAGGGAAGCTCTTACACGAGTCTTACATGAGAGGCGTTTTCTTTTTAGAGATGACATTCAGGATACATGTCCTGTAAAAGGCGATTTCTCTAAACAAACTTTTAAAATGTCAGGAGATACTAAGGGGCCAAAGTGTTCCTTGGAACTTGACTTTTTGAAAATTCCAAGGGGAATGCATTTCTCATCTGCCTCTTATAAAGGAAATGTAGACACATGAGCTAAGTTGGAGCCATAACAGTGCAACTGGAAAAAAACAGCCTTCAGGAATACACTTGTATTACTGAAAGTTTATTTCAAGCACTCAGTTAAAGGAAAACACTGCTGCCCTACAGTCTGACTACAGAAGACTAATAAATATCAAGCGAGTCAAACTCTTGTTCTATGTATATGCAGACTCGTGCATAACAGACATGGATGACTGTATATGCAACTATGCATTAAATAGTATGTGTATGTGAGTGTTTTTTGCATGCACAAGCATTTTAAAGATCACAGAAGCTGGGCAGATTCTGATGTCAGATATTACTGACCTATGAACTATGATCAGCTCTAACGTATTTGTTTTTGAAAGTTAAGGGCAGACATTAGGAGAAGAATATTCTCAGCTACGTCATTATTACAGTATAGTGTGGTTGTTCAGAAAAAAGCAAACATTTCATTGACTCATTTATTAAATGTTTTGTTTTACTTGCTTTCCAATAAAACTGTGAATAGGCACTACCAAAATGTACTACAACAACACAGTTTCATAAATTTTTCATAATTGTTAGCTGTTACATTAATTTTGTGCTAATGTTATTACATTTCAGGGATATCATAGAAAAAAGTCTTATGCATTTGTAAATTTTTAGATGTTATCAAAATGTCTACTTAGACGATTCTATTCATTTACTCCTCCACTAATAAACTTTACTCTCCATTATTAAAATATCAGCAGTAATTTATATTTGTTGTGTGTAAGAAGGCTGATTTCATTTCAAACAACTTCCATTCTTTTTGTTTGTTGCCTGTTTTATCTTAATTCTAAATTAAATTAATGGTTAGCATGTGAAAACAATGCATATAAAGACTTCCAATCCTTTCTTTGATATGGCTATGCATGTGGCAAATATTTTTCTTCTCGTTATTCACATTCTACTTGAATTAGTTTATTATGGCTCTATTCAGTCTTTCAACTTTAGATTGTCATTAAATGATCATTGTACTATGTAGTTTTGCTTACTGGCATTTTCTTCTGGTATTTCAACAATTTCATTTTCTTTTTATATGACTGTTAAATTTATTTTGAACTTAGCATAGTCTGGAAAGGTACTTTTTATTTTCATGTGGACTAGTCTGGCTTTGAATTCACGGATATTCACCTGCTTCTGCCTTCTGAATGCTGAGGTTAAAGGTATGGACCATTATGTCCAGCCTCAATTTTTTTTTATTTCCAAAGTAAGTGATCTTAAAAATCATCATCTCTATTCAGGTGTTAGATAATCTAGAATATATAGGCTATTCATAAAAATGTTTGCTGATTACTGATTTCTCTCAATTCACTCAATATGTATAATGAATTATCAAGTAAGTTTTACTATTATCAGAAAATTGGCCTGTGGTGTGTGAAGAACAATTTAAATATATTATACCGTATATGTTTGATTATATAATTTATTGTATTGTAATAAGTTTATAATAGTTCAAAGCAAGGACACCAGTACCATCATATAATTTTTGGCATGGTGATGAAATTACTCAGGATGATTTCACTAGTTTTTCAGTGGAGAACTGGTTTAAATGGTCATTAATATGGGGCTTCCTGAAGGTGGTAGGAATTGATTTATGAATCACATTTACAGCCTCAAATATTATTCATTTCAGATCTTTCTGCACAGTGGAAACACAGGCTTTTTGTCCATTGTCAAATGATAAAAAGTGCTGTGTCACAGTTATGCAGTGACTTCTATTGATGCTAAGATTTTATGAGTGTAATATATATTATTTTATAATTGAACATTACATATTTATGTATGTTTATACATAATATATGTGGGTGGGGAGTACAGGTATAGAGTACATTATATATTCTCATTAAAATGTCCTTATGAATCCTATTAGCATATCAAATAAATATATGCCAATAAAATACACACACATGTGTGTGCACACACAACTGCTTAGAACATTAAAAGAACATCTTAGAATCAATGAAAGAAAGGGTTAAATAATATTTATCTGAAGGTGCTTTATAACATAATGATTAAAGTCAAGCATTTATTTTTAAGGAATTGTGGAAATTTCTTGCATATAGAATTTTTAGGTCACAATCTTTTCCACTCTAGAATTACTGATTATATCATTCCCATGCCATATGGCCTTCATTACTTCTGGCAAATTATCTATTTATCATTCTTTTTCTTGATAGCTTCATGTTTTTCTCAGTCTTTGGATTTAAAAATTCATGTTTACATTTATCACTGGGTATTCCAAATCTCTTGCATTTTCTGAGTAGTGTGTCTTAGAATTTGGAAATTTTCATGCATTATTCTCGTACAATTTTATGAACTTTTCGCTCTCTTTCCCTTTTAAGATTCACAGTGCATTTATCATGGCACATTGGATATTTGCCCCCAACAGTTTTCTGATAAGAGAAGCTAGAGTACTCATACAATGTTGATATTATGTCTAGTAGTGGTTCTATTCTACAAAGTACTTTCTCAGCAAGGCATGGTGCCATATGCCTGAAATTCCAATACTGAGGTCATGGAGGCAGGAGGATTATCTTCAGCTATATATCAGAGTTTGAAGCCAGGCTAGGTTGCATAAAACCCTGTTGAAAAACAAACAAATAATTTACATTGTTTGCTTTAAAATGTTTGAAATAAATTTCTCATGCTATTCATTAACTCTATTCTTAGGACTCTATTTGAAATAAAGATTCATACAAACATAATGTTGAATGAATGTTCAAAGAAATACTTCCATATGCTAGTAGAATTTTATAAATTTACAATCCAATGTGTGTCAACTAAGGAATGGTTAACAAGTAGTGCATAGCCATACAATGGGATATTATTATGTAATAAAGGAAACAAAAATATTCCAATTATAACATGGAAGAATATTAAAAGAATCATGCCATAGGAAAGCAATCACATGCAAAATATTGCATATGATTCCGTTTCTACAAAATTGAAAGAAAGTGCAGGGATAAAGACAACAAGATAGACCCGTGTTTCCAGAAAGGGTGAGCTGGGAATGGACATCAACTTTAAATAAGTTCAAGATAACTTCCAGAAACAATGGAAATACTGAGACAAATGTGAAATAATTGTCCTGATTGTTACACAACTTTGTAAATTTACTAACATTTTTAAATTGTAAACATATTTACAAGGCAAAACTTTATGCTGAGTAAAAATAATGCAGAAGCAATACGGAGTAGAGAGAAGATAGAAGGCATGACAATAAACAACTTCAATTAATTGCTGGATACAAATATCAGTCTTTAGTTTTGAATTACTTGAAATACAATTGCCTGGAAATAAGAGATAATGATTATATGCAAGTGCAATGTTTTAAGTATTTGTATTTCTTTAAATGTAACGTCAGTGGCTGAGTGGAGTAGCTGTGGCAACTTCCTCTCAACAGTAAAATACAGAGATGCCTGCTTACGTAATCCTTAACTATGCATAGCACAGACACATTTCAGCTTTTAAGTTGACACTTGAAATACTCCTCCATTTATGCACTTCCAGTTTGTATCTGTTTTTATTTTAAATGAATATGAAAACATTTTCATATATTTAAAATATATTTCTTGTTCTCTGCATATCCTATTAATATCTTTCCCTTTTCATTGTCAATCCATTTGTCTCATTGATTTGAAAAATCTCTTTCTATGTTAGAAACCTTAGCATTTTGTCTATATTTTAGTTTCAAATATTTGCCTCCATTACATATAGCTTTGATGCTGGACTGAGTGTCTTTCATTAGGTGTTCCACTTTTTATCTATGTTGTCTGAACTTCTATAGTTAGTTCACAAATAATTGTTGCACAAACTTGTCATGTTTCTTGAATTTTGACAAGATAGTTTTCAATTTATTTTCAACTATTATTTATCCTGCAGAATGTGAGGATTTTGTGTTTGTCTATTTTCATGTGTGGAGCCAGATGTGATTTTCTTTTCAACTTCTTTCTGGTGTTCTTGAATGCCCATTATTATACCCACTTTATGGCTTGACAACCTCTCTAAACAAGTGTTCCTTTGGTGTGGTTTAATTCCCAGGTAAGACTTGACAGGCTCCTGTTGATTAGTAAAATTACAGCTTTACCCTTTGGGCTCATTAGAACTGTTCATATTCCCTTGCCTTCTAATTACTTGATTACTTTTCCTAATCAGATCTTTCCTGTGAGAAATCCTGTCAACGAGATAAAGAATGAAAGTAGTTGGTGAGATCTGCCTGTCCCACCACTGTTCTCACTGTGGGGTAAACCTTCCTGGAAAGGAAGAAATCCCCTGCCTTCCACAAACCTCTACTGTGGACTGTGCCTGTCACTCATATTTCTGCTCTGTGCTCCAGGCACAGATCATTTTGTATTGACATCTGATGGCCTGTTTGAATTCGGTCAATAGTGTATTTTATTCTCCGAGTCTTCCTTCTATTCTCCCTCTCCCTTCCCTTTCTCCCCCTGCCTCCCTCCATAGCTCACTATTTCCTCCCAAGAGTTTCTGGTCACTTTTTGCTACAACAACCAAGTTATTTCCCTTAGGACCCCTTGTCACTTCACTGGAGAAGCTCTGACTTCCAAGTAGGTTGCAGCAGTGACAAAAACTCCCAGAAATAAACTCTCTGGGTACTGGTATATTTCATCACATTAAAACATTTGTGACTACAACTACAGAGCATGGCTCGAGAGGACATTACCAACAGCAAAAGCTGCCAGCTACCAATGGATGAACAGCTCTCTGTGGAAATTGGAAGAAACATTCCTTGTGTGCTTAGCCTCTGAATCTGCACTAAATCTGTGTTATCAGAGCAATTATAAGATATGTTGGAAGCTGGAAGAAATGCCCAAATAAGGAAAACACAAAGGGGTATAAGGAAGAAATATCTTAATTGATAGGAAAGTACAAAAAGAAGAGTAGGCAGAAGCTAAGATTTTTTTTTGAAAAAATAATTTGTTTTTATTTGTATAGCATTTTTTTTTATTTTGAAGGAAGTTGGAATGGAGGGTGGATTGGGGGGAAAGGCTGGGGGGTGGGAAGAGGGAGGACAGGGGAATCCGTGACTGATAAGTAAAATGACTAGAAAATCTCTTATATAGAATCTAAGATATTAATTAGAGTTTTTCTGTATTGTTAAAGTTTATTCAGTGTCAGCTACAGCTCAAATACATGTGGAGACTGAACACACCACTATCTATAAAGACACGTCTGAATTACATTTATGAAAGCTAAAAATTGTGTTTAAGTTGTAAGACTCTCTTATCCTAGCTTATTGATTGTTAATCAAAATAGTACTGTACTTTCACATGAGCATGGGAAGGAAGACATGTTTTGAAATAAGTCATATTAGCCCCCCGCCCAGCCTTACATGTCAATATTGACAATAGAAACAAATAATCTAAACTGAAAAAGGTTTTAATTTCTGACATCAACCACTTATTCAGAGAACTTTTTCCTTTAGCAAGAAGCTCCTTAAACTCTATAGAGCACCAGAAACTCCACTTTGGGGCACTGTTTAACTCATCACTTAAGATTCCACTCATCAAGTTAATGCAGCAATATATTATTGTTGCTCTCAATGTAAATTGGTGCTTTTAGGTCCTAGGGTCATTGAAGTAGTGTCACTGTGTTTTCATTTGCTAGTCTTTCTCACTGTGAGCTTTCAATACATACACACATCCTTTACTCCAGGCTTGGGAACTCAGAAAACACCCAAGTAATGGCTGGATAAACATGAAAGTAAGTTCTCTGCAGTGAATATTTGCCTTTTTTTTTTCTTCTGTCACCAGAAGTCATAGTATGCTTTCCCAAATAACATCTGGTTACCCTCACACAAATGTCTTCTCCCTATGTGTGTTTCCCAGGAAAGGCTGACAGGGAATGTTCCTTGTCCTTGCACAGAAAAAGAGGATGCTAAAATAATAGAGCAAGATAATATAAGTACACATAAGCCAGCCAGTCAGTTCCAGCCACCTGAAATCCTGGTGATGTATGCTTTTCAGCATCATTTTCAAGCTGTCCTTTGATTGGATAAGAAGAACCTATATCCTTCCTTTTAATTTGCTTTCAGATAGGTCAAATTCATACATAGAAAAACAACAGTCTTAAATTTATTCCTATTTAAAAAAATAAACTTTTCTCTCTGAGTTTGACCATGCCTATTATATTGGAATAATTCTTTCTACTGACTTGTGTGAAAGGAAATAGGCACCTAAATTACTGGTAAGACACTAAATTATCATAGTCTTTTGATAGAGTATTTGGAAAAATTAAAACAAAGCAAAACACATACTTTGACCTTGCAGTATCACTTCCAGGGGTTTGTTTTAACAATACCCCTACGAAATATATATATCGACCTGGGAAAAAAAAAGGAGCTTGTGCTATTATAATGTGTGAAAAAACAAACCCCAAACAACCTGTGTGACATACAGCTGACACTGGGTTGGTAGATGACATTTAGCTACAACACCAAAATCATGTTGGTTGTGTTATTTTGGTACTATTGGTGGGATGACATGTACATCAGGAATTAATTTCCCCAGAGCTATTGAGACAAATAGAAGTGTTTGAGGTACTGTTTCTCCACAGTGCTGTGGGAGAAGGCTTTGTTCCCTGCCTTTCTCCTTGGCTTGTAGCTGGTCGTCATCTAATGGTATCCTTTATACTTTTCCCCCTGTAGTCATGGCTGTTCGAATTTCTTTTTCCTGAAGAATCCCAGGCATATTATCTTGAGACCACTCAAATGACTTTATAGTAAACCAATTGTTTCTGTAAAAAACTTGTCTTCAAATGTTGTCATATCCTAGAGTACTGGTTGTTTGTACTTTAATTTATGAATGGGGTTGGGCAAAATCCATGCTATCTTAACTTGACTTGATTCAACCAAAAGATTCCACACCATGAGAAATACTAAGAGAATGAAAAATTCAGAGTGGAGATTGAGGAAGTTCTTTCAAAGGATATATATGACCGATGGCTCTATTCTCTCTTTCTGTAAACTTATGTAGAGATCAGACTGTGCTCTAAGTTACTCTATATTGTGTAAAACTGATTTCTCAAACAATACTGTGAGCTGAAAGACTCCATTTTATAAGCACCATTTGATTTGAAGATGAGTCTGACTTTGCATTTCCATATGTTGGCGTCCTGGAGAAGTCCCACAAAAGACCACCATCCACATATGCAATTGGCAAGAGTGTTTTTAATGTTCCAGTATACTGGGGCACCTGCTTCACACAAAGGCAAGATGGTGACCCTGGGAGGAAAGTGAGGGGTCTTTATATGCCCAACTAAGGGGGATGTCTAAAGAAGTTAGCTCATTTCAGTTATAATTTGCTTATGTGGTTTGAATCTTCTTAGTAACTTCTAATTGGCTAAATTTAGTTGGGGGTTGGTCAAAGCTACAGTCTTCCTTTTTTGGGGTGGGCCTGGGTAAGTCCCAGGCCTTTCCCTTATTTGTTCATCATCTTAAAGGGGCCCAGGCCTGTGTACATGCTGTTTCCTTCATCCCTGCCATCAGGGAGTCAGTGATCGATGGCCCTTTGTTCTCAGCTGGTAATGAGGCCTGGCGAGGCCTAGTTCTGCCTTATGTATCTAATATTTGCTTGGTCCTCTCACATAGAAATGCAAATAAAATCATTTGTCCAGCTCCACCCAGGAGGCACGGACTGACAAATGAGGAAAAGTAGAAAAATTGGTACCTTATAAATTGATGAAGTAAATTGAGACTTGGGGGAGGGAGTGTAGAAGTATTAAAATCACACCCAGAAAAGCAGGCCTAGCAATTTACCAGACAGTCCAGATGCAGGAAAGCTTGCAGTTCCTTCACCTGGACCCCATGAAGAAGGGGGGTTCTCACACTGAGATGTCAAAAGTACAACCCATCTACCATCTAACCATGCAGTACCTGCAGCACAAGACCCCAAGGCAGAGAATTCCTGATCGTCCTAGGAGCTGCCCCCTCCACTTCATCCCTGGTGGGAAATCAGCCTAGTTCAGTTGAAGCCTGCCTGCCCAGCATCCTGGACATGCTATCCATCTTTCCACCAGTTCTCATGTGTAGGTCAAGTCCTGTCCTCCCCTTCATTTCTACAGTCTTTACTCAACCTGGCTTCTGCAGCTCAATTCTTACTCAGAGACTTGACTCTGTGGAGGCAGCAGCAGTAGTAGTAGCAACAGAGCCTCCTGCAGACCTCCAGTTAGGGTTCTCTAGAGAAGCAATACTAATAGATTGAATCTCCCTGTGTCTGTCTCTGTCTCTGTGTCTCTCTGTGTCTGTCTGTCTGTCTGTCTGTCTGTCTGTCTGTCTGTCTGTCTCTCTCTCTCTCTCTCTCTCTCTCTCTCTCTCGTGTGTGTGTGTGTGTGTGTGTGTGTGTGTGTGTGTATGTAAAGGTGACTTTTTAGAGTGGCTAATAGGTTGTGGTCTAGTTAGTCCAAAGATAACTGTCTACCAATGGGAAGTCCAAGAATCTAATAGTTGTTCAAGAATGTAGAAGCTGGATGTATGAACTGGTCTTCAGTATATGCTGGGATCCCAAAGAAGTCTTCTTTAATGCCAGTGAAGGAATGAATTTGCTAGAGAGAGTGAGGGCATAAGCAGGCAGAGAGTGAAAGCTTCCTTCTTCAATGTCCTTTACATAGACTACCACCTGAAAGCGTGACCCAGATTTAAGGTAGATCTTCTCACTTCAGATGATTGATTAAGAAAAAGTCTACACAGGAGCACCCTGCTGCTTAGGTTTTAGTTAATTCTGGAGGTAGTCAAATTGGCATCCAGGAGTAGCCATCATAGTATGGAAAGAGCAAAATTAGACTGTTGATTAGATCAAGTTGGAGAAAAGGAAAGAGGTATGGAGGCGAGGGGAAAACAGGCAACGAACAATCTCTGGTCTAATGTGCCAGAAGGGAAACAAAGTTAACAGATTCCACAAAGTATCCCTGCAAGAAACAACTGGAAAAATAAACCCCAACTAAAGTCATTTCTTTATTTCATCCTGAGTTAGATTATATGTAAGATTCTATTGAGAAATGACATTATAAATCCCACATGTGGCATCTATACTATCTATAACATGTCATACCATCCTGAAAAAGCTAAATCCAAAGCAACTTATCTCTTCTATTTCTAGAGAGATATTTTTTTCTTTTCTTTTATTCTCAGGCATATGCTGAATATTTGTCTTCTGTGATTTCATTGAGAAAAATCAAGTTACTGTGGTGAATCACTGATATTTCTTCTAATGATTACAAATAGGATAGTGACTTGGATAGAACAATGTTTAAACTAGACTACAGCAAAGATTTTGAAAACACAACAAACAATTGAAAATTTGCATAGTTTTTATTTCAACGGAGAAGTTGGTAGTCCTTTTAAAGTGGATATTTGTGTGGAAGTCTTGTTATTATTTTAGTGGTACAAACTGGAGCTATCTACCAGCCCTACTCTATAGTATAGTTACATTTCCAAGGTTAAAGAAAATGCAAAACGGAGCAATCTCTTTGTACATATTTTCAAACATCTGGCAGTCCGTGGTCAGGGTCTATCAGGGACCAGCGGGGATGTATTTGCCTAGCAGACTGTGAGCAGCTCTATTTTGTGTTTCTTCCCTGGGGATGGGTGGAGGAAGGAATTTGACCTTTTTTCTCTGGCAATGATAATGGCAGGAGGTGCCCCAGCTTATCATCAAAGTCAACTTGAGAGTAATGTATGCAAGTAATAAGACTTCAATTTGTGGCTCTGATGAACCCTAAAATAATGAACAGGGAAAGGATACTGCCTAAGAGAAGAGCAAATCAGGAAACCAGTTCTGTTAAGTTGTCCCAAGCAGTTCTCACTGGCCCTTGATGCTCAGGTTTTATGTATATATAATTGGAAGAAGGCTTTTCTGCGCACATTTAGCTCTTAGAATTTTCCAGTTAATATAGCCCTTTGTATTTTATTTTCTGTGGACTGTAGATAATTTCTCAATCCCTCGCCTTACTGAATCTCTTCAGGACTCTTGAACGTTTAGTACTGAGCAGCCAGAAGTCAGTACCCAGGAAGATGGATGTCCTAACAGCTCATGTTATAAATTAAGAATGAGTTGTATATGTGACCTACCTAAAATCGGGCTGTTTATTGTCAGCCCACACTATACTCAGGAACTGTGTGACTTACTGAAGCTTTGGTGGGAAATTGCCCAATAAAAGTCCTTTATTTCATTCTCATTGCAGATTAGTTTCCTTCGGAAGCAGAAGTATCTGAGTAGAATGACACTACTTCACTCACCGTAGTCCAGCCAATCAAATATTGCCTTCTGGTGCCTTGTGCTATACCGTGGAGCTGGCACTCATTTAGCCTTTGAGGAAAGGGCATGGAATTGCAGTAGTGTGCCATGAAATCTGTCTAAATCTGGCAAATGCACCGTGATGCTTTGTTAGCAATTATCAATTCACAGTGGTAGCTGATAAGAACGGAGTCATAAATGGGATGTCAGGAAAAAATGACGATCGCTTGCTGGCAACTAGCCATTCAGTTTGCCCAAAATTAAACAGTTTGAGTTCCACTGCGGTATTAGTGCTATTACTTAGAAACCCTTAGCTGCTATGCTCCCTGCTGGCCCCACCTCTGTTTTCCCGAAGCAAACAGATTTAGTTTCTGAAGCACAGTGAGAGCATCATGCAAGGAGTAGCGCTCCCAAGAAACAGTTCTCAATCCGGAGGTCGAGACGCTACAAGGGTCTCATATCAGGTATTTGTATTACAATTTATAACAGCAAAATTTTAGTTATGAAGTAGCAACAAAATAATTTTATGACCAGGGGTCACTACAGCATGAGGAACTGTATTAAAGCATTAGGAAGGCTGGGAACCACTGCTTTAGAGTCTAAAGAAACAGGCCCTTCTAAGATCAGAGCAGGTTGAACTGCACTCAAAACAGATGTGATGAGAAAAATAAAAATAGTAAGTTTTAAACAAATGTCCAACACAGTTGTAAATACCAACTTTGTTTATGTTTACAGTCATATATGAGGTCAAACTACCTATCTCTAAAACACGAATCATGTTGCTTCTTCTCACACTGGCAAACTCCACGGTTGTTTTGCAAGTGGATATTGGCAAATAAGTTGAGCAGGTGAGGCAAATGGCGCACTTATGAAAATAACCTACTATATTTAAAGCCACCCAATTCATTTATATTGAAATACAATTTTATTGTGAAGTTTAAGAAATACAAAAGATAATTTTAAAAATTATATATATATATATATACACACACATATATACACACACATTCTTAAATACATAAATATAACCCGCTATGTCTAAATAACTCTACTTGTATACACATTTTCAGGGCTGCACATCTAGTATTGGATACCCAATCAGTGTGCTCTTCCATCGGGGAAATATTTATCCCACTCTAAGCATTTCATAGGTGTGTATAGTTCTTTGTATGAGGTTGAAGCCTCATGAGCATCCACCTTGGCATGTCCTTCAGTGTTATCCTTATGCTTGTTCAGCTCATGTTTAGGCAGTCATATTGGTGAGACTTTATGGATGTAGTTTCTCACATTCCTAGGACACAAAATCTCAGAGCAAGCTCCCTAATCTTCTGCCTCTAAGAATCTTCTTGCCCACTACTCTTTAAACATCCCATAGGCTTAGGTGCAGGAGTTGTCTTGTAGATGTATCAGGTAGGACTGGGCATCACAGCTGTGGATTTGATTTGTTGTGCTTTTCAGTTAATAGTCTCCTTATGCTTTGAATAATAATAACAATTGGTGGTAAAAGTGGGCTTGAATTTTTAAAGAGAACAAGGAGGGGTACATGGTAATGTTTGGAGGGAGGATAGGAAAGGGGGGTGATTAAAACATGTCATTCTGTTTTATGTGTCATTTCTTAACATGACTCTCAAATTGCCTCTCTAGTCCTCATAAACAACCAGATATCATGTTTTCAAACCCTTCCATAACATAACTCATCATAAAAATCTCTATTTCTGTGCCATGCTCAACCCTTTCTCTTTCTTAAATTTCTTATCTCAAAATTCTTTTTTCTTCCCAATTTTCTCATATTTCTTCCTCAAGAACATACAGACAACAGTAATAATTGCCAAATGAATAATATATGGAGTTAGAATTTCATTATCTCCAATGCCAGTCTTACTTTTGCTTCAGACCAGCAATTCAAATTGCACTGGAAAGGGCCATTTTCTTATTTCCAGATTTGGAGAAAGTGCATCTTTATTTGGAACTCTAGTGAGGAAATACGAGTTAGCTATCATATTATCTCATTCTGAGAATACATGAAAATTAAATAAGGCATTTTCTCAGTAGAGCGAAATTGTGTTTCAAAGTATGCACCTGCAGGAAGAGAGTTGGTCATTGAACTTAAACATAAACATTCTTTAGAATTTTTTAGTAATCTTAATGGCAATCCACTGTGATGAATGGGAGCTGTTAGTGAACTGAAAAGCAGGATAAGCTCATTAATCAATTCAATATAGCACCTGTCACAAGTAACTTTAGAGTTATCTATTCTGTTCTCATATCTGGAAAGGTTTAGTTGCCAGATAAGTATTGATAAAAATGCCAGCATGAAAAAATATCTGAAATTGATGTATAGCAGGTTTGACATAATGTACTTGAATTACAAAAGAGTGGCAATATCTGTTATCACACTAACTCTTGCAGGTACCCACAGCAGATCAACATTCTGTAGGAAATTAGAGCTAAGATTTGGAATAGATTAAATATTAGTAGCATTATTTTTAACTTCATTTGGGAACTGAAATGTCCGCATCACATTCCTGTTCTTAGGATACCCAAATCAGGGGGTTCAGCCTGTATCTTACTCTCATGTCCAATTTCAGCTCATTTAAGAATTCTGTTCTCTTAGTCTTAAGATGCCAAGATCAAGAGTTTAACCTCATGACTCTTTTTTTTATTCACTTTTAACGTATTACCTGTGAGTAACTTCATGGACACACTTCCAGTGTGCAACTGTGTCTAGCTATCATTTTAAGTCTTTACCTTGGGTTGTGATTTCCACTATGCCAATAAAGTATAGGTTACTTTTCTGTCTCTGAGCTTCTCACCATCCCTGTTGCTACTGTCCTCGTGTATTTTATCTTCCCTTAGAGAAGAGCCAGACAGAAGCATCTCTTTGTATTTACACTTGATTATAAGGGAGCCAGGAAGTAGGGAGCGAAAATCCCAAGGGGTTTGCTTATGAGCCACAGGCCAAGTTTACAGATTGTGTGACATACACTATCTAGGCAGGGTCTAGCTTTCTTTGTCGGGATGCACACAGAGATGGGGTTTTAGGTAAGTAAGTAAAAATTCATTTTCGTTTTTCTTTCCTTTCCTCCCTTCCTTCCTCTTCCTTTCTCTCCTTTACTTCTCCTCTCCCTCCCTCCCTTTCTCTCTGTCTCTGTCTCTCTATGTCTCTCTCTCTCTCTCTCTCTCTCTCTCTCTCTCTCTCTCTCTCTCT
>CABHPQ010170100.1:24619-44159 GCA_902168405.1 Peromyscus aztecus
CTCTCTCTCTCTCTCTCTCTCTCTCTCTCTCTCTCTCTCTCTCTCTCAGGATTTGCCTATGGAGACCAGTGGTCAGCGATGAGTTTTCCTCAGCCTCCTTCCTCCTCTTATTTTGAGATGGAGTTACTCAGTGAACCTGCTGAGCAGGTCCACTGCCAGTGAGTTCCAGGGCTCTGCCTATGTCTCTGCCTTCACCCTCACCACACCACCCCCATGCTGAGCTCACAGCTGCTACGCATCTGATCCTGGCTAGGAATCAGTGAGTGCTAGGAATCTCAACTCAGCTTCTCCCACTTAGGAGATGATCACTTCCTTTCCTCACTGAGCCTCACACATGCCCAGTCCACAACATCATGCCTCTTGTCATTGTCATTTTCAATCTTCCATGGGGGGGTGACTTTCATTATGCCAGTGAAGTATATATCTATATGTGCCAATGACCAAAGGTAAGGAAACGTTGATCATTTCAGTGGCCATTTTACACACTCAGTTTTCTCGAATCACCAATACTCTTTTTTCTTATCACTTCTCTGGGAGTTTTGGAATAGGATAGTGCGCTGATCACATCCTTGACTCAGTGAGTTTGATTTTAATGATATTTTTTTTCTTTATTTTATTTTGTTTTGTTTTGCCTGACTTATCTTTTACTGATAACACAGTCTTTGAAGGCTGGCTTGGGGCTTGGTTTCTCTACTTGAGTCTCTGGGTGTAATATCTGAACTTTATAATTCTTCAGAACTGGCCTACATTTTTTAACTTCCAATTTTCTGATATGTCTGGTAATCCTGTTAGAAGAGGGCCAGCCTGATTCACTCACTACTCTGCTTGGCCAGTATGATTTCTTGGCAAGATCACAAGAATAGTCAGGCTTTTTTTTTTTCAAATTTCTTGGCTCTTATTTTTTGCCTTCTCTTTCAGTTATACATGGCATGAACTAAATAATGGCCTAAAAGTTAAACCAATCCATGCCAGTCCTAAGGACAATAACATAATTCTTCCATTATCTTATTTAAAGTGATTTATCAGAATCTTTAGAGCCTTAACGTCCATACACACGTAGGTACCTGCTAAACACCCAGATCTCAAGTTGATCCAGCCTCCCTGCTTCTTAAATTCCCCAAAGTTTGGAATAGTTTTGAGTATTTCACATGGTAAATTAGCTCTCGCCTGAGTCTTTACAGAAACTTTTATCTCTTCTCAGAACACATTTCTGTTACCCTCAACAAAGCGAGTCCTTTTCATCACTCATGTCTTTGATTTTATTAAATGCCACTTTCAGTATCCATTTCTTTCTCAGAAATCTCCAACTGTGGGAGACCCCCCAGGCCTCCTGGGAGACCCAGTCTCTGCATGGCTTTAATTACTTTGTAGCATCACTCCCTCTAGTATTTATTAAGCATTGTTAAAGTGAAACTAAATTGCTTTCTTAAAGATAAGCCCTTGCTCTGTGCCTTATAGTTAGGCTGTTCTCAAACTTATAACCCTCTGGCTTCAGCTTTCTTTTTTATTTTTTAATTAAGAAAATATTTTCATTCATTTTATATACCAATCAAAGATTCCCCCTCTTCCCTCCTCCAGCCCCCCAGCCTCCCCCTCCCAACCCACCCCCACCTCCCACTCACAAGAAGGCAAGAAAGGGATAGTTGAGCTGGAACAGGGATGGAGGGGGAAAGAAATGAATAAAATATCATGATAGAGGGAGATATGATGGGGATAGAGAGAAACCCAGGGCTAGGGAAATTGCCAGGAATCCCCAAGGATGACCTCAGCTTGGGCTACTAGAAATAGTGGAGAGGGTGCCAGAATTGAACTGACTTACCCCAGTGATCAGACCGGTGAACACCCTAACTGTCATCACAGAGCGTTTCTCCAGTAACTGATGGAAGTAGATACAGAGATGTACAGCCAGACACCAGACCAAGCTCCAAGAGCCCAGACAGAAAGAGAGAGAGGAGGGATTCTACGAGCAAGTGCATCAGGATCATGATGGGGGAACCTGCAGAGATGGCAAAATCAAACTAGTGGGAACTCATGAAAGTTGGATCAATGGCTGTGGAGCCTGCATGGGAGTGAACTAGGCCCTCTGCATGGGGAGACAGTTGTGTAGCTTGATCTGCTTGGGGGGCCCCCGGTGGCAGGGTCAGAATCCATCTCTGGTGCATGAGGGGTTTTCCTCTCTTCCCCCCTTTTTTTTTAATTAAGAGATTTTCTATTCATTTTATATACTGGGGGCTTTTTGGAGCCCACTATCTTTAATGGGGACCTCATGTAGCCTTGAAGCAGGAGGAAGGCCTTGGACTGGTCTCTACTGGATGTGCCTCTCTCCATGAGAGGCTTCAGCTTTCTGAGTGGTGGTTTGGAGCACCAAGCCTGGCTTAGTATTTCGTTTCTCCTGTGGACTCTTTTCTCCTATGAAAATGTAAGATCCATTAAATCATGGACTTCCTCTCTCTTGTTCTAATTTGTATCCTCAAGGTGATCTTGGGACTCCTTTCCTCCTAATTCGTTGCCTTGTCCAGCCTCCTCGATATCTGGGCTCTTTCCTTTGATTGTATCTTTGTGTTGTGTTGTGTTGTGTTGTGATTTCGCTGGTGTCTCTTGGAGACCTGCTCTTTTCTGAAGGGAAACAGAAGGAGAGTAGATCTGGGGGAGAGGGGAGTTGTGGGAAGCTGGGAGGAATGGGGGGGGGGGAGCCGTGGTTGGGATGTATTGAATGAGAGGAGAATCTATTTTCAATTAAAAGGAAAAGGAACTAACATCATCCCTGTACCACTCAACAAGCATTTGCTAACAGCTCCCTGTGTTACAAAGAATTAAATGCTTTTGACTGAAAGACAAACGTACAGTTATATGTTACAGGCAGCTTTTATTTTCAATGACCTAGGCAGATGAGTCAACTCTAAGTGTACTGTTAATTATAATAATCATGAAAAATGTTTGATGAATAGACCCTCATCTAGAGGCTAAGCAAACACATAAATATATGTGCAAATGGCACTTGCCATATGTTATGGAGTGAATTTGTTATTCCCAAAGATCCAGAAAAGCTTTTTGTGTATTTAAGCTAGATTCAGGAGGCTCTGTGAGAGTTACCTGTGAGACTAGGAAGGATCCAGGCAGAGAAATGCAACAACAGTAACCTGAGTTGTAATTTGATTGGTGTCTTGTACTACAAGCGTACACTGAAGGATACATGTTTTCAGTGTGACATGATCATTCTGGTTGCCAGTGACACACAATCTCACATAATCGGCCTTCTAATTCCTACATTCAGTAGTTTTCCTATACTCCTGAAGTAAGACCAGCAATGCTTAGCTGCAGCAGGGAGAATGGGAAAGAATCTAAGTAGGAATTTTAAAACTTGCCCAAGTAATTTTAAACATTTAATTATCACATTTAGTTAGAACATTTTTGCTAGATAAAAACAATACTGTGTTTTAAAAGAGTTACCTATGAGAATCAAATTCTATGCCTTTCAAGAATCAATAGTATCACAATTTCTCTATTAAGGGAATTTCAATTAAGATGGTTTCATTCATTCTCCCCCAAGCAAACATTAATGCTTTAAAAGTGTAATCACAACTTTTGAAAGAATAAATAAAATAACCACTATGGGCTTCACAATTATTTAGTATTTTTAGTCTGGTATCTGTATCCTGTTATTTTGTCATACTGTTCCATGTAAAAGCAGTTCTATCCATCTGAAATTGTCTTTGTATGTTCTTATGTATATATGTATACTCATAAATCTATGTTTTCTGTGATGGACAGTTTTGAAATAGAAGATATTGTGAATATAGTATAAATGTTTATTTTCATCTAGTTCTGTATCACCATAATGAAATTCTTGATACTATATTAATCAAATAAGAGAAAAGGAAAGAAAGTATTTAATAAGTTCTTTCCATCAGATTTCAGAAAATCATTGGAAGGTGAGATCTCAGAGTTACAAAAAACATTTAAATGGATTAATTTTCTTTTTCAAATGCGTTAATATATGATTGAAGAACAGGATGGAACTATTCATCTTTTTACTCCGTATTGGTCCATTTATTTTCACGATATGAGGATCTGTCCTGTGATTAATTGCCCAACTTTCAGCAGCCCTGCTTATTGTCAAAGAACATCCCATCAGTAACTTGGAAAGAATTTGAAGACATTTATCAAAGTTCCCATTTGGAGTCTTGAGAAACAATAAAGTAGATATTGACTTCTCCTCAAGAGTGGATCATGATTTATTGATTCAAAGGAAGCAGCAATATTTACCTTTCGTGAAAATGATTCTGGATGGTCAATGAAATGTAAAGTTCTGTATATTAATTCTAGTCAGAAACAACTTGAAATGTAGAAGAGGATGATACTGCTTAAACAACATTGATACCATTTAGTTTAAAAGTATTTGTGCATTTAAAGAATCCTTGTAGTATATAGACTATGAAAAGTGGAAAGTGAATTGGAAAACAGTTGTCATTATCATGAACTTTTTTTCTTGTAATTTTTTCCAAAAAAATGATGATGTTTATGTATATTTATTTTGACTTACTGTCTGATAAAATAAAAGGATAGTTTGTGCAATTTCCTCTTTCCCTCTTTCCTTCCCTCCCTCTGTCCATCTCTCTCTCTCTCTCTCTCTCTCTCTCTCTCTCTCTCTCTCTCTCTTCCTCTTCTTTGTGACAGGGGTCACACTCCATAGCATGGACTAGCTTGGGATATACTTTGTAGCCCATGTTGACCTCAGAGCTCTGGTGATCCTGTCAGCCTCAGAAGAGCTGTCATTACATACTTCTGCCTCCAATCTTCTGAGTTTGTATAATTCTTTCCAAATACGCATTCTTCTTACAAAGGGAATATTCATCACCACATATGGACATGTGACTTGCTATGCTGAATAAATACACTTGTGTCACGTTAGTATTGTGTTTGTCACTGAAACTTGTTTTGGCCAATGGCATGTGACGTGTATATATCAGCGACAACCTGGGCTGAGCTTTTGGCATGCTTCCATCAGTTACTATTTTCTTCTCTCACCTAGAAGACTAATGTCTGACTATCTTCTTCAGTGTTGACTCAGGGCTAGGAGACAGACTAAAGAAGGGAAGCACCAGCTATTTGTAGAACTTCACTTTTTTTTTTAAAGAAAATAAATATCAGGCTCTATTAGAAATTTTGGGCTATCACCATTATGCAAAGGTGTGGAATATGTTTATGTATGTTAATAAGTCCCTATACCAAAACTGAGTAACTGAGATAAGACTCTACCCTTCTTCCAAGATAACAACTTACCTTGCCACAGTTTTATCTGCATATACTGATAGGAAACTTGTTTCATTTAGTTGGAGACAAAGACTGTAATCTATAATACATAGATGAACAAGACAAGAATAATATCTGTAGTTCCCCAAAGTCCATTTTCTAGACAGCAGTTCTCAATCTGGGGGGCTCAACCCCTTTGGTAGTCAAATGATGCTTTCACAGGGGTTGCTGAAGACCATCAGAACACAGATAATTACATTACGATTCATAACAGTAGCATAATTACAGTTATGAAGTAGCAACAAAAATTAATTCTGTGGTTGGGGGTCACCATAACATGAGGAACTGTATTAAAGGGTTGCAACATTAGAAAGGTTGAGGATCACTGCCTTAGAGTGTGATATAGTGGTGACTAAATGGTGGCTATGAAACAAAAATGCCTTTAGGTTGGAAATTTTTTGACCAAATATAAATGTTAAACCACTTCTAACTCTGTTCTTAGTATACAAAAATGCTTGCATAACAAACATTTTTGAAAAAAAAAACAGTTCTTTTGGTATATACATATGTGTGTACATGTCTGTATGGAAACAGTTTGTGTGTGTGTGTGTGTGTGTGTGTGTGTGTGTATGAGTGTGTTTCTCTAGCTTTTGTATTTTACAAAGTTGTGATTGATCATCCTGTCAATTTTTTTCATATATACATCCTACTCTCCTTCTGTTACCAAATGAGAAAGGTCTGAGTCCCTTGATTTCTTGTAAATAGGGTAGAATCTCATGCCTATATATGGTATTTGGACATACATTTTTAAATAATTGCTTAACATATCATGACAGAGAACCATATAATGAAATTACTACAGCTCTACTATTGAATTTGAAGGTTGCTTGGTAATATTTAATAATATATGATGGTATAACAATCTATATTTCATGAGGTATGCTTTTATATTCATTGACTTTGGAGATTCAATATATAGCAGGGAAGTCAAATATAGAGCCCACAAATTAATTTTGACAAATTTAATATATGAAATTAGTTATGTTTATTGTAAGTATACTATAACTCAGAGAAAAGTTATCTTGGCTATCACAAGCAGCTAACAAGTTGGATTTTTTTTTCAGAGTTTACTGTCTTTGCTTCTACTGATGATCATTGTTATGTTACTCTTCTGGTGTAAGTTTATAGGGCTACAAATCAGTGGAAATGAGTTCTACATATGTGACATCATGAGGAAGGTCCAGAGTTTCTGAGGGTAGGAGATGGGCAGTAAAAATGAGTAAGGCTGACCTATAGTTTGAGATGTTTGTATTCATCAGTGTTGCTCAGATATCTAGAGACACACAAGAGCGTAGCAGCAATCAGCTATATCGTGGGAAGGACAGGCAGATTAACACAGGGTGTCTGCTAAGAATGAAACTTCGAATCAGTATTTTAGTATAATTATTCCCTAATGTTGTATGGGTAATATTTATCCTTTGTTTGTTTGTTTTTTTGAGGCAAAGTTTCTCTGTGTAGCTTTGGAGCTTGTCCTGAAACTTTCTCTATTGACCAGGCTGGCCTTGAACTCACAGAGATCTACCTTCCTGTGCCTCCTGAGTGTATTAAGGGTATGCGCCACCATGCCCAGCATATTTTTACTATTAAAATGTATGATTTTCATCTGGGATTCAAATTTAACTAGGCATACTCTACTTTTACTTCAGAATTATAACAATACTAATCCTAAACAGGAAGTCAAAACCTTGAAAGCCTTCTATAGATGGCCCAAAGAAAATTGTCAAGAGATCCCATGGTTAGTATTTTTAAATCAGCAGATATATCAACTGCTGTTTTGTGGTCCTATGCACTTAAACTGATGCTTTTGGATTGTTGTGGGGTAAAGAAATAACATGGACATAGTGGTTCTGACTGGAGCTTTTGTGCAAGTTTTTTTTTTTTTTTTCTGAGACAAGGTTTCTCTGTGTAGCTTTGCGAGTTTCCTGGATCTCACTCTGTAGACCAGCCTGGCCTTGAACTCACAGAGATCCGCCTGGCTCTGCCTCCCGAGTGCTGGGATTAAAGGCATGTGCCTGACTGCTTTTGTGCAGTTTTATGTCCCTCACAAATCAATGTTTGTTCAATGGATTGTGCTGTAGTCTTCCTGTGTTCTCCATTTATTTCCATGGTATTTAATTTATTTTCATTATTTCTCTTCTTCTGTTTACTGCTTTATATTTTTTTTACATTTAATCTATGTTAGTTTTTCTGAGACAGAGGTTTGCTACCTAGGGCACTTTCAGTGCTTTTACCTCTCAAATGCCAAGGTTGAGGACAAGGTAAAAGTCATAACATCCGGTCTCTAACTAGTCTTTGATGCTCTTTTTAAATAAGGAGTTATTTTCTTAAGCAGAGTTTTTAGATTTTGCAGATTTCATAAAATCATCCTATTGTGGATTTCTATTTTCATTTCATTTGGGATCAAGTACCACATACTTATGATTAGAATCTAGCTTGGTTTATTATGTGACCAGGCATCACATTATAAACTGTTACATGTGCAGTTGAGAAAGAGTGCCTTTTGTTTCTTTGCTTTTTTTTTGCAATAATTTTATTCAGTACTGTTTAATTAACCAGGTCAACTTGGTTGAGTATCTTCTATAACTATATATTTGAGCTTGCTTTCCTGGGTTATTGGGGGGAGCATTTTATTTGAATATGGGAAACTTGCCACTGAGACTGCAGTTTTCGGAGTCCAGAGAGCTCAGTTACAACACATAGTAACTACGGAGGCGGTCCTCTAACTCAAGCCCTTTCTCTGGTTTTTGATTATAAGTATCATCCAATATTCTATTTATTTTAGATCTTCTTAAGTATCTTATCAGTTTATTAGGAAGAGCATTTAGTTTATTAAGAAAAAGTTTCATCATAGATTTAAGCACAAACTTAAGAGAAAGGGATAGAGGCAAATAAGTAGTAAATATTCTGGAATGGGTGTCTCAACAGCAGATCATAGTAAGTATATGACTTACTCTGAAATTCTTGGCATCTGTCAATCAAAGGCTGTATCTATAAAGTCTTGCCAACAAACTGCTCATATGTGAGCTGATCAAGGACACCACTGAACCTGCCAAAATGGATGGGAACAACCCCATGAAGCCTCCTCAACCCTGTACAAAGAACTAGAGTCAGCTTAGAAAAGCTGGGGCCAGGACAGGTAATATTCCCCAGGGAAGAGCACACCAATTGGTTGTCCAGTGCCAAATTATTAGTCTTGAAAACATACGTAAAGTAACATTTATGGCTTCACAAGGTTATATTTAGGAGTATTTATGCATATACAAATACATACATGTTTTCAATAACGATGGATGAAAACACAGTCCATGAATTTAAAGGAGAGTGGGGAGGGGTATATGGGGTGTTTTGGAGGAGGGAAAGGAGAAATGTTGTAATTAAAATCCAATCTCAAATTTATACAAAAAAGAGAGCACAAAAGCAATTTTAAAATACCTATCATTTGATGCCTTTGAAGCTATTCAAGTAGTGTAACTAGGTTGCAAGACCTAGCCAGTTATTATAGAAAGTATTTTAGGACACTTTGAATTGTAGAGTATGTAGTGTAGAACTTCCTTTACCTTATAGGCATAATCTGAGATTTCAAACATCCCTTATGAGAGTGCAGATTTCCTCAGGACGCTGCCGTGTTGTTAAATAACCAAGTAATCAGGAAGCACAATGTCTTGTTTATAAGTGTATAAGTGTTCACAATTTATTCATGGAAAGGCACAGGCAGAAGCGTACCACATTAAAATTCTCTCTGTCTCTCTTATATGTACTATCCACATGAATGATGTGTGTCCCAGAGAAGGGGAAGACTCCAAATAAGCAGGTACTGTTGGTGAGAATGAAGTTTGGAAATGTTACACATACAGAGTGGGTTTTTTTGTCCTCAATTTCTGTGCCATGTAGTGTATCCTAGAGTGCAGACTGAGTTTGGGATTTGCCAAGAGAGCAAAATGTTTCCATAGCAGAGAAAGAAGCTAATTAGAAAGAAAACACCTAATATGAAGTGTCTTAGAAAAAGTAACATTATATAAAGACCAAACTTATAACAATGACGGATGCTTTATCTAAACTTTAAAAATTGACCAATTATAGACCTAGTCAACAAACTCTACATAATTAATAACAAAATCTTACAAAAACAAAAAGCCGTCATACACACTGAAGAAAAACACACACACGGTTCAGTTCTAGGGATGCTCTCCTTGGCCACACCTGATTGTTCTCTCACTAACTGACTGTGAAAGACAGCAATTATCAAGGGTCCACCAGATTATGTTCAAGAGGTTTCGTGCATAATTGTGCTAAAACAGCTCATTATTCCATTTTTTCTTAGTTTCAAGATAAAATTCAATAATTTCCCATTAATCTTTTTCATAAGAAAGCACTTCTCTGTAGAAAAATCTTCCCATAACTTATTGATTTGCATCTGAATGTGAATGAATCACCAATTAACAACTGACTTACATGACCTCCCTCCTAGATGTAGTAACAGATGTGCCACATTTATATAGATTTCTAAGGTGCCAGACCATTTTGTTTTGTTGGTTATGGCAGGTATAGCTCATATATATACTATGTGCATATATATGGATGCACACTAATGGCATGGTTATATGATCTATGAATTCTCTGAAAAATTTCCAAAACTTTAATTATATAAAGAACTCCACAGCATTGCTGCTTAATATATTTGTTCTCTAATGGATTTTATATTAAGTAATTTATAATAATCATTTTACTACTAGTGAGATGCATCAGTGACACTGAGGCTTTGGCATTGTTTACCCTTTCAGAGACAGAACCATTGCTGTACAACGTAGTAAAGTCCCTAGCAGTTGCCATACTTGTGAAGAATACCGCACTTCACAATAAGAGGCATTAATGTTGCTCAGAAAACCCAAAGCTTCAATATACTCCTGGGAACAATTAGGATTCTGTCACATAAGCGTTAGACAATTTCTACCTAAACTGGGTTCCTATATCACGGGAGGCAAAAAGGTAATTATCAAAATTGATGTAAATGAAGCTTGCATTTTAGAAAATAGTTGAACCAATTACCCTCAAAGGATAGATAAGGACTGGAAAATCTTCAATTTATTCATCCACTCAGACTTTATTTCCAAAAGTAAGCAAGGATCATCCCATAAATATTTGTTCATTAGTTTATAAAATATGGCTAATTCAAAATGAAAAAGCCTATTTGAGGCAGAAATCATTTATAGCTGATAGAGATCATTCTAATGTGTGAGGCTTTTCTGATATATAAATAGATAAAGCCGACAATTTCTAATGCATTTTTGAGCTAGATTCTATAAGAATAGCACACAGAACAGTTCCAAAATTTGACCAGAGATTAGTTGAGTGTCCTGTTGCTTTTAATCCAACCAAACAAGTCAACTTGTACTGTCTATTCTAGAAGAGAATCATAATAAATATAAATAATTGTAGAGATATAATTTTATTCTCTTACTAAAAGATTCAATGGCAGTATGGGAAAATGAGGTAATGATTTCTCAGTGACATTGACAGTGGGAGGATCTGAGAGAGAAAGAGTCTGGGTAACCTAAACTCTATTTAAAAACAAAGCTAAGAGGAGATGGTTCAGTGGTTAAGAGTATGTACTGCTCTTCCAGAGGAGCCATTCCCCACACCCAAGGCTGGAGGCTCACACACACCTGTGACTTGAGCTCCAAGGATGTCCGATGCTCTCTTCTGGTCTCTGTAGGCACTTGCACTCACATGCACACATACATATACTTCACACAAATAATTAAAAAGTAAAATGTTTAAAAATAAAAGTAAATCAAAGACTAAACTGACCAAAATTTTAAAAAAATTCTTACAGTCAAATGATTACAAATCCCCAGTTAAAAACTCTCAGAAATGTGATTCTCTTCCCTCTAGGGTATTTTAGATGACAGATACATAGAATTATTTAAATGACTCACTGCAGTGAAATGAAGTTGAGATATAGCCAAGCTAAAAGTGTTTATGGAATCTTAGCAACAAAGTCTTCAGCAGACAATGGAATAAGTGGTTACTGCAACACAATCCATAGAAACATTCTAAATACTCTTGCATTTTGTGATTTATATTAAGATATTTTCCACGAGTATTTTTTATGTATTTTTTTTCCATTTTACATACCAATCACTGTTCTCCCTCCCTCCCCTTCTCGAATTCCCCCCACCACTCCCTCAGTCCCACCTCCATTCACTCCTCATAGGGGGTAAGGCCTCCCTTGGGTAGTCAACAGCAGCTGGCATAACAAATTGGAGCAGGATTAAGCCCCTCCCTCCTGTATCAAGGCTGAGTAAGACATCCCACCATAGGGAATGGGCTCTAAAAAGCCAGTTCATGTACCCGGGATAGGTCCTGGTCCCATTGCCAGGGCCCCAAAACAGGTCAAGCCACATAACTGTCACCCACATTCAGAGGGTCTACTTCGGACCCATGCAGAGTGCCCAGCTGTCAGTTCAGAGTCTGTGAGCGCCCATTATCTGGGGTCAGATGTCTTTCATGAGTATTTTTGAGTCTGCCCAGGTATCTCTATCATTTAATTAATTGATTCATCAGCTATGTTTGAGTTATTATGTATCAGGTCTATGTACGCAAATAGAGTACGTCAAATAGACAATCTATAGAGGTCGAGTAGAAATAACGTTTTTCTGGTGAGATGAACTGCGGTCAGGATTAGGTTGAACAGCAGGGTTAAGCAGGGTGAAGCATGCCAGTGAGAATTCTTGGAAGTGAATACAAATGGATACATATCTATCATCCCACTCAAGTCCAAGTGGATGAAAGACCTGAAGATGAAACCAGATCATTGAACAGAACGTAGAAGATGGGGGAAAAACCTTGAACTCATTGGCACAGTACACAAGTGCCTGAACAGACACTGATAGCACAGGCAAGAAATTTCTTAAGAAGCTTCTGCCAGGCAAAGGGCACCGCCGTTAGGACAAAACAGCTGCCTTCAGAATGGGAAAAGACTTTCACTGACTTCACATCTGGCAGAGAGCCAATATCCAAAACATATAAAGAACTCAATAAATTAGACATCCCAAAACCAAATAGTTTAATGAAAAATGGGGACAGATCTAAACAGAAAATTCTCAACAAAGGAATATCACATGACTGAGAAACAAAGAAATGCTCACCATCATTAGCCATCAGGGAAATGCAAATCAAAACGGCTCTGAGATTCCATCTTACACCTGTCATAAGGACTAAGATCAAAACACAAGTGACAGCTCATGATGACGAGGAGGGAACACTCCTCCATTGCTGGTGGGAATGCAAACTCCTACAGCTACTATGAAAACCAATATGGAAGTTCCTCAGAAAACTGGGAATTGATCTACCTCAAAACCCAGCTATACCACTCTTGGTCATATACCCAAAGGTCACTTGGTCCTACTACAAGGGTACTTGCTCAACTATGTTCATAGCAGCTTTATTCATAATAGTCAAAACCTGGAAACAACCTAGATGTTCCTCAACTGAAGAATGGATAAAAAAAAAAAAACTGTGGTACATTTACACAATGAAGTATTACTCAGCTGTTAAAAACAATGGCATCATAAAATTTGCAGGCAAATGGATGGAACTAGAAAAATCATCCTGAGTGAGGTAACCCAGACCAAGAATGAAAAAAAAAAGTGTGCTACTCATAAGTAGACATTAGCTGTTAAGTATAGGACAATAATCCTTTAATCCACAGATTCAGAGAGGTTAAATAACAAAAGGGGCTCAAGAGGACATATGGATCTTCCTGGAAGGGGAAATAGAGTATTTTGTGGGTGGACTGGGGCAGGTGGGTATGAGAACAGGAGGGATCTTGAAGTGGGTGGGAGGAACGTAGTGAGAGAATACTGGGAGAGAGGACTACAATTAGGTCCATGCGGGGGGGGGGGGGGCTATAGATTCCTAGTGCATTGGGAACTCCTAGAATCTACGAGAGTATCCCTAGCAAAGTCTCCTAGGAATGGGGGATAAGGAGCCTGAACTGGTCAGCTTCTAAAACCAGGCTAGGCTCCTAGCGGAACCACAAAACCTTTGACCTGTAGTTTGTCCCACCCGCAAGATGTGCTGGAGTAATGCTGATATAGAACTTGTAGGGGTGTCCATCTAATAACTGGTCCAACTTGAAGCCCACACCGTGAGAGGGAGCCTATGCCTGGCACTGCATGGATGCCCAGGAATAAGAGTCAGGACAGCCCAGTGACCCAGGATAGAGACAAGCATGACTGGCAAAAACAAACAAAAACAACCCACAAAAAAACAAAAATAAGAAACAGTCAATGAAATGATTCCTAATATTCAGCTAGACTCATAGATTGGTGCCTAGCCCATCAGAGGGGGGGCATCAGGCCACTGATAAGAGCAGATGCAGAAGCCCACAACCAAACACTAGACAGAGCCAGGGGAACTCCACAGTAGAGGGGAGGAAGAGTTGTGGGAGTCAGAGAGGTCAAGGATACCATGAAAACATGACCCACAGAACCAACTAAGCAGGATTCACAGGGGCTCACAATGACTGACCCAACAATCAGGGCATGGCTCTGTCCTAGGCCCTCTGTATATATGTTATGGTTGTGTAGCTTGGTCTTGTGGGACTCCTAACAGTGTGAGCAGGGGGTGTCTCTGACTCTTTTGCCTGTTCCTCCTACTGGGTTGCCTTGTCCGGCCTTGATATGAGAGTTCGTTTCTAGTCTTATTGTGTCTTGTTAGGCCATGTTTGGTGGGTATCCCTGGGAGTACTACTTTTTTTTTTTAGGGGAAATGGAGGAAGAGTACATCTGGAGGAGAGTGATGGGAGGGGAGGAAGGAGGGGAAACTACAGTTAGAATGTAATGTATGAGAGAATAATAAAAGAAAAAAGAAAGTGAGATAACTAAGCCCTTGAAAGTGGTGGGTATCTAAATCTTTCAGGACAGAAGACACATTTCAACAGTGTGTTCCAAATTCCTAGACTTCACTGAAACATGGGTGTTCAGTGTGCAACAGGCGAAGCAGGCAGACACCAGAGACAATAATCCTTTCCTTTGTGTGTGTGTGTGTGTGTGTGTGTGTGTGTGTGTGTGTAACAATTGTTCCAGTTTTTAAAAATATTATATCGTGTTAAGGAATTTTTTTTGATTTCCAAGTTGTAATCACTGAATACTGTCAACTATCTATAGCTAAAGAATTAAATGGGAGGTTGGGAATTTAGCTCAGTGGTAGAGCGCTTGCCTAGCAAGCACAAGGCCCTGGGTTCGGTCCTCTGCTCCAGAAAAAAAAAAAAAAAAAAATAAAAAAAAGAATTAAATGGGACAATAGTAGTCACCCAAATTAAAGGTCCATGGCTACCAGGCTAAACTAAACTGCTAGGTAATAGCAGTGCACACACCATTCTCCATTTTCTGCTATGATAAGTTGTTTAGAGAACTTTCCAGAAGGTTTTCAAAAGACTCGTATGGACTGTTTCCCAGCAGTCAGTCAGTGGGTCCTTTACTCATATGTTACCCCTCGTTCCTCAGGACAATGATGACATGAAGAGCAAGGGCTCATGGGAATATTAGTGTCTCTTACTGTTAAGGATCTGAGAGTGGGCCATGTTTCTTGTCTTATGTAGAAGAAATGCACTGGAAGTAACTTCTTGTTTCTTTGGGTTATTACAGGAAGATGCCTCCCCATCCTGTTTCTTTGAAGAGAGGACAGTGATGACTTCAAAGTTATACTGTAAGTAAGAGGCTCCTTATTGAAGAATAATGATTTGTCCCATATTGATAATACTAAGAAATAGAGTCTACTAAATAAATATAATCTCTCAAGTAAGTAGGAGCTATCTAATAAGGCAATGAAGTCCAATGTTAAACACTGTTCTACAGCATCTGTTTTATAGATACAGATGGTGAAATACAGTAGTATTTTATCTCTTTCATTGACTGGCATGTATGGTTGTGGAACAGAAACAATCACTAGTTATCTTAATCAAGGGAAATTTCTCTTCTCATTTAATCACAGGTAATTTCTGATAAAACAAAATATTTTGTTATGTCCAAAGTGTGGAAACTGAAGCTGCAAATTAGTTTGAGCATACTATTCTGAAGATTAATGTTTTGTGTTAATTGAAAATAAAAATTTAAGAGAATGTTATTTCTTTGAAATTTATTTTTCTCTTGTGAAATGGTGGAATGACTATAGTTTAAAAAAATGGATACTTAAAAATTTCTCCTAACTTGATAAAATAGTTTCTCTTAGAGAAAGTATATGCAACTTGATGATAAGTTGATTTAATGTTTCATTTGTGCTAGTTATGTGACTTATTACTGTCTTCGATGCTAATATATCTTGCAATAAGAGGGAAATATTTTCCATTTTAGAATTATCATTAACATGTGGAGCACAGCCATTGATTTTATTTACTCTGCAATATGCAGGGGATTTTTTAAAACTGAATTATTGAACTGCATTTTCACACATGGTTGAAAATTTTGTTAACTGCATGCCAGAGTTACGGTGTACATATACATATCAGGCACCAAGAAAGTTGGGACTAAAGGAAAAGCCTCTCTGGGCTCAACAGTGCTGTTGTGTGAAAGAAGGAGACACTTATCAAACCGCATCACAGAATCCACTTACTCTAACTGTGTCTGGATCAATGTTTCAGCAACTTACTTCAGTGTTTCATCGCGTGTGAAGTTTTCAGCATTCATGTTAATCATTTTAGATGTATAAATGCTTTTGCTTTCTCAGAGGAATTGTGATCATATTTTTTTGGACTTATTTCATCTCCTAGTCCTTCACACTAGTGACATATACTAAAAGTGCCATATGGTAAAGTACAAAAGGAAGAGGGGATCAATTCCATAATTAATATGTAGGACCAATGCTTCTACTTTGTTAATATCTTCAATTACCTTCTAGTTTCCCATGCATCTCATTTGTAGATTTATAACGTTACCAGTTGCAGCTTGAAGCTGTGTTGAATGCCTCAGTGAACAGTCAGTTCTAGCTGATCCTTTTTATCCCCAGGTGGAATTCTAGTAACAGCTTGTAAAATATTGGCAAAATTTAACCTTTTAGTACAGCTCTACATTTAAGATGAGTACATTACTAAGTCATTAAATAACAGTATTAAATATTGCATTAGGTATGCAGGCAGTACTATAACTTTGAAATACTGGTTTAATATACTTATAAAAAGTAAAAACATTGCTCATCTCTATCCTTACCTGGGAGCCAGATCCAGCCTCTCTACATAGGTGCAATTTTAGAAAATGCCATGTAAGATTTTCATCTTGAATTGAGTGGATGCCATGGATCCATGGATTTTATTCTTGTTTTTACTAAGTAGACAAAATCCTTCTAAAGTTAGCAGACTAGGGTAGCATCTAATGTTTTATGATTGATTCATCTGTGTGTTCTTTTCACATTATTTCCCCCAACTTGTAACAGATTTTCTTGTAATTGTGGCTTACAACCTTCAGGGGAAATTTCTTACTCTTACTTGGACACACAGAGAGGAGAACTGTAACAATATCACATAACTCAGTGTATTGTAGAAGTTTGTAACCCAACAGAATGTAGATGGATTCTGATGTGGGGTAGAAAGCTAAAGCTTTGTTTTGGATTCTAGATTAAGAAAATCTGTAGTGAGTAATTCTCTTTCAAAACTCTGTCTCCAGTCAGGTTCCTCTGTGATCAAAATAACTTCTCTAGTATCAAGGGAATGGGGGAGCTTTAAAAAGCTTCTTAAACATGTGCATTAGAGAAGTGGATATACCTGAGTTTAGAAGTGGGGAAATGTAAAGAATGACACTCACATTATTTTATAATAAAATTGTATTTCTGAGAGTCCAAGTAAAGGGACAAACTGGCCATGGGCTGAAACTTCCCAAAGTGTGAGTTAAAATTGACCATTCCTATTTATAACCTGTGCTTGGTGGTTTGATGTCTTGACTCACCCCTGATATGGAGCTATTAGAATAGGGATCCTGTTGAATCTCAGAACTCCATAAAGTGTAGTAACACACAAGTTCAATTTTATGAAAAATGAACGTGTTTTTGTGTCAATTGAGTCCAATTCCACAACATTTAAAATTGTTATTCAGTGTTACTTTTCCTTGACTTTCACACTTTGATTATATTACATAGATTATTGTCTTCTAACAATCTTGTATAACTCAGGAACTTTTCTATATTCTCAGAATGCAGAAAGACAGGGGGATCCCCATCTCATGTCGACCTTAAATCCCCGCAGAAGCAAACTAAGTTGATAAACACCCCCAAAGTTATATTGGCAAATCAGGAAAGGAACAATCAATCACTCGTTATAATGGTGTCTCTCAAGATCAGCCTGCTCAACTCCCTCAGGTTTAGTGCTGAGGCACTTTTCCCCTCTAGCTTCCTGCACACGGACTGCTCCTGTTGAGTCTCTCTTTAGGACTCTCTAAAATTGCAGGTGTTGCTTTTCCTAAGATTACACCTCCTCACTTAGATGCTTGAAGACTTTTGCTCCAACTGCACTGAGCATCAACTTGTGCTTGGGCCAGTACAGCTTCCCTTATTTCCACCTCTGCACTGAGGCTGAGAGCTGCTTGTACACAGTTCACTGTACCTCTAAACTGACCTGTCAAAGCCCAATGGGTGACACCAACATAACATATTAAAAGCAATTCAGAATGTAAAGATTTTAAAAGTAATGGAGAAAAACTGGAAAGGAACTTTAATCAGGATGGCTGTATTGGGTATAAAGGGATTAGCATCCGGAACTCAATCTTTGGGGGTACTGATGTGAGATCCATGTTGAATAGTTAAAGGGTTGTGGGGGGATTCTTAAAGAGCATAGTTCTTTACCTGTCACTTTTATACAGTTTTTGAGTTGATCATTAATCTCATGATTTGTCAGGGAGAGTGTACGGCTCTATGAAGAAGCCATTGATGCTTACGGCATAGATTTGACTCTTGTCCTAAGATGTTTACCTATAAGATAAGACCTGTTATGATGCAAGGCAATTGCAGATGAGAACGACTCAGAGCAAAGCAGACAAAACCAATATGGCCAGCTTCTCCCCTGCTTGTCATTATGCTTGGGATATTTGCAGGTCCAAATAAAGAACACACTTTTATCAACAGCAGTCTCTAAACTAGTGGTTCTCAAACTTCCTAGTGCTGTGACCCTTTAATATATTTCCTCATGTTGTGGTGACCCCCAACCATAAAAATATTGCTGCTACTTCATAACGATAACCTTGCGACTGTAATGAATTGTAATGTAATGTAAAGATCTGTGTTTTCTGATGGTTTTAGGTGATCTCTGTGAAAGGGTCCTTGAACTCCACAAAGGGGTTGAACCTATAAATTGAGAGTCACTGCTCTAAGTGCTTGTTACATTCAGCTCTCATGGCCTGCAGAGAAATATTAGTGTATCAGGCACTCGGGATTCTACTAGGTAAGATTATCCAAATGCCACAGAGATTCATAGACAAATATTCTTGCTCCAATCATATTGAGAGTGGTACTGGAAATGTTATTACTTTGATGAATTAATTTTAAGTGAATTTCATATCTACACATTAGAGACAAAAACAACTAAATTCAGTGATAGCTAGTGTTAGTGTTAGGTCATGAACACAGACTACTTTGATTAAAGTTTCATGAATTAAATTATGTATATCCTGGGTATTTTCACTCTTTAATAAGCGGGAAAAGTTTTTGCATAATTTTAGTTTGTTCATTCTGCATATAATGAGTGGAATTTAGATTATTTACTCTCTGTATAACATTTGGGTTTCTCCATAAACCTGTCACCTTTGTGTATGACAGGTTTTTTTTTTTTTTAATGGAGTTTGCTTTTTGAAAAGACTGATATTTCCAGCTGAAGCCCACACACGGTCTAAAATGAGAGACTGAGTTTGGCAAATCTTAATAGATCCTGATGAAAAGGGATTACACCAATCTGCAGAAAGCACACTCTTCTCTGCTCCAGTTATATCCAGAGTTTTACGAAGGGAGGCTGTGAGTGTCCCTGCGGGACAAATCTATGAGAGTAAAAACACCATTACTGTGTGGAAGCTGTCTAGATTTTAATCCCTTGAGGAGAGTTTGATTATGTGTATTGTGTTGCAAAAATAGGCATACAGGGGGAAGCATTGGTATTTTTCAAGTAGGGATTTGTGAACCATACAGACACCTTATTTCCACCAAACACACACACACACACACACACACACACACACACACACACACACAC